>JAMKCH010006029.1:0-32061 GCA_023653785.1 Ophioderma brevispina
TACAGTGACCTATGGGACCGTGCGAAGCAGCAATGCTCGGAACACAAATTAAAAAAACACAAGATCGGGATCGACTCAAATGTTGTGAATACAGCTTTCCAGATAACTAGTGGACAATGAATAAACAGAAGGTGCTGGAACCACGAAAGACACCTTTAAATTTGAAAAAATATTAAATATGAAAACTTACTAAATTAAATTCATGATTGATCTTTTCAACACATTTTAAAAAGGTCAGTGTGCTAAGGATATACAACATTGGGCCCTGGGGAGTCGGGGAAGGGCTTCATTGCTGCTGTGTACAACCGAACATAATAAAGTTCATCACAATGTGGCAAAATGAAGTCAGCAACTCATTTTATCAACGGATCAAACACTTGCAGTAAAATGTCTAACCAAAGATCAAAGAGCCAGGCATATCAAATGGATTTTGTGCGATACCATAGAAAGAATAAGACATTATAAGCATGACATGTTGCCCAACCCATAAACGTTGAATTGGTAATAAGAGTGTCCCGATTAGAAACAAAAGGTTAACAAAAGATGAATCGATGGATGCACATTAATTATATTCAATCAATATAACAGAAACATAACGCTGACGTAAACCGGTAATCGGAAAACGGCGTAAATTTAGAAATGCGTGTAACTAGATTGTGTGACAAAAGTATGACATTGTACAGTCTATAATTCCAATTACACTTTATCCTGGACTTGGTTTACTTCTAGCCCAGATTTGTTTCAGTGATGGTGTCAGTGTTTTAGCGCAGTGAAGCTGGGCCATGCAACAGCTAGGCCGATATAGGTAATTCTGACGGAACCTGGCCTTGATTTCTAAAATAATGTGTCGGTCGCCTCTAGGCTGTTTTTCAGGAACTGTAACCTGATATGTTTGGTCTGCCCACAAAATCAATGTGGCTGCATGTAACCACCGGCCAATCTTTACCGTTAAAATTCTTGGTGTGGAGGCCCAGGAATTGCCTAGAGACGGGTACAGGTAAAATATTTTCAAGTGATACAAATTTTTACCGTACCTTTAAGTATGTTATATGATCTCCCTGACAGAAACACCAAGGAATACCAATGACATCAAAAATGGAACGATCATGTATACGACCTAATTTGAAGATTTACCATTGAAATCATCGTCAGGAAATAGGTTGCATTGTGCACTGGTAGGACCTGAAAGATTAAAATTAAGTTCAATAAACAAAATTCGTTAGTGGTTGCATCAAGAAATAACGCCAAAGTTTAATTAAACACAGTAAAACCAATAATAACTAGTATTAAAAAACGAAATCACCAGAAAACATAAGCAATGGTTTATATCGATGTGGGGGGGGGGGGGGGGGGGGGGGGGGGGGGGGGGGGGGGGGGGGGGGGGGGGGGGGGGGGGGGGGGGGGGGGTCACCATTGATGTTCTATTTTACTCTTGGTAAACAGAAAATAATTAATTCGAGGACTGTATTGAAGAACATAATTAGAGCCGTTTAACATTTGATCAGAAATGTGACCTTTCCCCCTACCGGCGTCATAGCAGAGGGCGCCGGCAGACATCATATCTACATAATCAAGTGTCAGGAAAATGGTACACCATGAATGCTCTTATGATTATGATAAGAATGTGATAATATAGAGCATCTCATAATGAATTATGTGAAGGGATATAGGGCCCGTGCACGGAAGGTAAATTATATTGAATGGACTTTTGTTGCCCTCCAGATCATCCAAGGATGCGAAGCATACAAATGCATGCACCTGGTTCACTGAACATTGCAGATATTTCTAACGGTATTCTTTGGATTCTCTGCGCTTGGGTTGTTTTGGAGCTAGGTCTGGCCAAGATAACCTATTGACTGCCGGCAAGGCGCCCTTATCCGCTCTACCTCGTCCATTTGATCAAAACATTTATATAGTCCAATTGATGGTAGAGTTATATGGGCGGAGTTTGGACTAAGTCCGTTACTCAAAATAGGGGACAAAATATCCAGAAAATCTTCGATTTCTTCTCCAAATATACAAAGGAGTTTTGATTGAAAGAAACTGGCAACTACAAATAAAGTTCGTTGTTCAGTCACCAGTCATACTGATGATTGTGGCATGTCTTTAAACATGGTTAAGGTACCATAGGCTATCAAGTAGTCGGTTCTCTTCGCTTTGGATACAGTGCACTGATATTATACCAAACACTAAGCGGACGATTGCTTGGAAGTGGAAATTAATTGAGGCATTTCAACTTCAAAATTAGTGTTTGTACCACCTACTTTGTAATTTATACTATGTGAACGCATAGTGTGGTACTACCCGATAATTGGTTTTTAAAAATTGGCCTACCAACAACATATCTATATTTTAGTCACCTGTGTGGTTAGCATTGCAGAAACTTTTATCTTTACTATTCATAAAATGATCTTTTCACCTGCTTTCACTGAAACTATTCCTGGATTAAGTTGGGCAACTTTCTTGAACATTCTAGTGGTTTATGCTTTGACTCTTGATTGGTACTGTGGATGGCTATGCTCATGTTGGCTATCATGGCTATATGCACATCATACCACAATACACGGACTAAGTTTTTATATACTAAATCCCCTCAATTCTACCTCCACCTACAAATAAAGTAGAGGCTATTCCACTATCAACTGGAATCCAGAGTTTTCGATCGGAACTAGAGATAAGCCTAGATGCTATGTGTTGCGTCTGGCCAGATGAAGGGGGCCACTGTACATTTATAGATGTTTTGGCGCTCCCCGGGGGGCGCGTGGTGGGGCAGAAATGGGGTAGTTAAATAGACATTGTCCAATCCTAAATGCCTGGATATCTCCATCAAAATGAAAAATTCCAAATACCCTTCCAAGGGCCCTTGGGTTGTTTGTTGAAGGCATGCTGACGGATTTTCCACATTCTGGTACTGGCTTGAACTTTTGATTTGCACATATTGTTGTGTTCATGCTCCTTGTGGCTGGAGAATGACTGTTGTTGATGAAGGATTCTAGTGGTGAGAGGATGCATTACCATACGGGGAATGCATCCTCTCACTACTGATTTTGCTGATGTTTTTCCATTCCAATCCTAATTTTGCTTAGTGTAATCGCCAGCTTTAAACACCCTTGGGTACGCGATACGGTGTTCACCATCTTTTGCAGTCTTGTTGTACGAGTGTAAGACCTATTTAATTTAATTTATACGGTCCGAGCCAGCCTATAACACGTATGGTTTCGCGAAAAAAATGAAGTAAAATCTAATTATAGTACTTTGAATCCCATTAGTGGCTAAAATTAATAATTTATAGGAGAAGATGAAGAGAAGGGAAAAATTCACACGCCACGTGTGGGATTCGAACCTGGGATCGCATGGTTACGAGGGCGCGAACTTATCCACTCCGCGAAGGGCGGTCTTACAGGTATGTTAATATGGAAAATATACTTGTTAAACCTTAACCTAGTAATATACAAACTGTCAAACATTCAAAGTTACACTTTTTCGTAACGGGCCCCCCACGCCCCCCCGGAAAAATGATTCGTTGTAACATCTAAACAATACTAATTCCCAATCGGGGTCAATTTGGTATCAATTTGAAAGAGAAACGATTCTTTGGGTGACGTTTTCCGAGCATTCACGATGCTTCCGAAGTCGGCTTAATCATGTGATCATTTGTCCACCCCCGAGGCTCATCCTTCCCCCCCCCCCCTCTATGCTATCGTGACGTCACGGGGCATTTAAATAAATCATAAATTCACTTTTTGCTCAGATGTATGCTGTTTCGTATTTTTTTCAGCGGTTCAACCCTGTTGAAACCATTCTAAGGTGTCCCTGGCTGATTTAGCAATGTTAAAATGTTGGGGTACATCAAGAACTCCTGGGGCGTTTTAGTCGTTTACCTGTATATTTCTCTACGAAGTATTTAAAGTGTTCCGCCAAAGCCTAGTCGTGAGCTACGCCACATACGGTGGTTCCGGGAACATTGCGTCTATATAACACCTACTGCATACTATATGCGTCCCTTATGAGGTATGGATGAGAATTTTATTAAACATTGATAAAAAGGAACAACAGGTGAACAATTTATTTGGAAAAATTTTCATCGGTGGTTCACATATATTGCTTTCCTATTTGATGAATTTTTTACCTTTGAAAGCAACGGTTGAGACAATACGAAATACGATGATCATGCGGCGCATAGTGACTGCATGGGTCATTTTTCTCAATAATTCATGATAACTATGTCATTCAATGTAGCTCACTAGTCTTGGCTGTCGGAATTTTAATACTTTGCGGCGCCATCTACTAAATTCGATCTCTTTTCACTCATTTTTTTCACTTATTTAGGTCCAACCAAGGATTAAAAACCCAAAAAACCTCATAAACCATACTTTATTTCCATTGTGGTCCTTGTCCTCTACAGTGGTAATACAGATTACAACGGATTGCACTTATACACTTTGAACATATACATACATTTTAAGTTAAACATAATAAATATGGAAAATGATTGCACACCAAATAGCTAGATGAAAAATACACTAGGACCGGCCCAGCAATTTAACATAATCTTACATACACACTTTCTTTGAGATTGATTTAATATGGTTTTTTGACCCCTTTTTAACACATCAGAGCACTGTGATTCTGAACCACGGAAGGCGTTTATTCCAACTACATGCTTGAAGGCAAAAATTGTTTGCCCTGAGAACCCCTGCCGAAATTTGGTGAAGGGCATAGGCCCTGACCTGGTAGAGTACTTATGACCTCCACAGCCTTGTTACACTATCCCGATATAGGCTGGGCTTTTCCCATGTTTAAAATAGGAACCACATGATTAATCTTAGTTGCGAGACTCTTAGAAACAGGAATCCAGTTATACTGCAAATTTCCTACCCATATGTGTGATCTTGGGGACACGTTAGGATGTTCCTGATGACTTGTTTTGGGAACCTTGACGTTTTTGTTTGGTCTGATTAGTTAAAGCTGGATACCAAATGGAACCACATAATCGAAATGGCATTGTATAAGAGCGAAACAACAGCGTTTGGTGTACGATTTCAATACCTACTTTTTCCTACTGATGATTCAGTCTCTGCTTGCCTTCCTATACCTTTTTACACCAGTTATATATCCACAACTTAATGATTGAATCAAGATTCAGCCCCAGATATTTGTATTTCAGGTTTGGCGAGTAATAAAGGATCGGAAATTTGATTTTCAGCTCTCGGACCATACAGGATAGACTCAGTTGTCTCAGAAAAGAGACATTTTATACATTTTCGTTACCGCCGCAGCGCTGAACTGAGTCGATCCTGATTGACAGAAACTTCCCTGTGCGAAACCATCAGAGCCGAGTCATCAGCGTAAAGACCAGTTAACAGCAACAGCAACCATAATCGTTGACTAAATAAGGAACAGCAGAGACACCAAGATTTGAGCCTTGGGGCACACCACACGTGATCTCTCTAGTTTATGAAGGACCCCATATTTGCCAACGACCTGTCCCTTCTGCAGTAAGGTACGAGTCAAACCACCTTGAATAGAATCATCATTCCATACCCATTGAGCCCCAATTTAAGTCAAGAAAATTTTGTGGTCGCACTGTATCGAATGCTTTTTGCTAGTCCAACACAACATGCCCTACACGTTACTCCTTAGGCCATTCCCTCCTAATATAGTCAGACAGATAGATTAACCCAAGTAATCAGTCTTCAAAAGCTAGTACGAAACCCGACGAAGTTCGTATAGGAGAGACTCATCTTAGATAGCATTCTCACTGATCAAACGATTCTTTCAAAGACTTTGGAAATCACACTTAGAATAGACGAGGTCGATGTTACCAGCTCCGTTTTTACTATTTTTCTTGAAAATAGGCACCAACCTGGCACTTCTTCATAGCACTAGGAATTTCCAGATTCAATAGATAAATTAATATATGCGCCAGAGGCTTAAAGATCATAGGTGTAGCATCTTTAATAAATTAGCTTGGCACTCATCGAGACTGTAACCTTCATTATTAGCTATTATTGATTATTTAAGAAGTTCCTTGCCTCTGTCCTTCCCTCCCCAGAGGTCGCTAAAAACTATTTGGTTTCACCTGCTTCTAGTGAAAAATCACGCATCATCCCCGCCATACCTGCCGGAGCCGGAGGGAGTTTGCTGCCAAGAGTAGAAACAAACTGTGACAACGAGATTATTTCTCTCTATCACCGTCACTTTTCAAAGTCACCTCATCCCCTATCCTCAAACCGATATTGCTGGACTTATTGGTACCCGTTTTACCTGCACCAAGTTCCTTCAAAGTACTCACAAAGGGGGGGGGGGAACATATATTTCTAGGGGGGCAAGGCATATATTAAAATTTGTTAGTACAGTAGATGGACCTATGTAAATCAATACTAATTTTTCAGGGCAAGAGAGGGGGGCAAGATTCCCCACCGGGGGCACTAGCCCCCTGCTCCCGGGCTACGCCATGTCCACAAAACGCTTGGATTTTTCAATTACTGTCAACCTTAAAAGCAATATTGGCACAATTTTTGAAGAGAGCCCCATTTTCAAAATTTGAATTTTTTGCCACAGTACGTTGGTATTGTCTGGAAAACTATACCTGCGAAACGAGAATTTGCTAAAAAAATGCGTATTTATTCACAAAATACAGCGATTTTGTACTTAGAAGGGGATCCCAGATTGGACTTAAGGCAGCAGCTGTAAATGATACGTTTATGTCCCGTCCTGATGAAATAGTGCCACCTCGAGAAAAGAACCCTCTAACTACTTGCCCGAACTATTAAAACAACTAATGGTCTGAGCGTAGACAGTAAGGGCGCGCTATTCCCGGATATTTCACATTGGAAGGCCGTTTGCAGCAGGCCTCGTTGAATTATTATCGGGGATCCCGATAATAATTATTCTAGTACAAAATGCACTTCGTTTGGACACTAGCTATCTTCGAGCTTAACCCGTCCCAGGTTATAGTACTAGCCAGTTACCCAAGCAACCGTGTAAAAAATCTCCAAATTTTTGAAAAATTGGGGGCCGCCCTTCAAAAAAAGTGCTTATTGCTTTAATTGTCTCTATCATAGTGTGAGGGATTTCGCTTTTCTTATCTCATACCGAACCTTATTCCTAAGTTTTGTATTCCAGAAATAAAACTGATTCTTTACTTTTCCTGAAATCAGAAAGTGCCTAGTCCCGTTTTTGAATCAATCTCTGAGTCCCGAATCCAACCAAGGTTCGGATATCTGTTTAAACCCTTACCGCTTTCATCAGGCGCTATGTCATCCGAACAGAGGACATTCTTTGAATATAAATTCTCAGGCGCATTCCAATTATCACACTCCAGAACTTTTGACCACCATAGCTTCAGCTTACTGGTGAAGAGCTCTGTAGAATAATTCTTCATTGATCTAATTTTTAATAGATATATGTCTATAAGTCGACCCCTAACATTTTCCTACTACAATATATCAAAATGATCACTCAACCAGTGGTAATTCACTCTAATTGACTAATTTTTCTGTGGTCTGACACAATCAATCAATTGCGTGCTACTAGTTAAGAAACACGAGTTGGATTCTTCCCCAGTTGTGTGAATCAAAATAATGACAAAGGGTCTCATTGCCCCATTGATATTAATGTTTGAAAATTGGGCTTAATTCATCGACATTAACGTCCCCAAGAATTATCACCTCCATGTCATTGAAGCGATCAGTATTCCGTTACAAAGGTCCTGTTTAAGTACCTACATTTATGTTGATCGGGGGAAGAAAAAGCCGCGATAACAAATCCCTATCAAGATAGGTTTGGATTTGGGCAAAGGAAATTTCCACCCAATAGACTCAAGACTCCTCATGGCTAAGATCACTTCTGACATTATATGCTAAATCAACACGTACATAAACACACACTCCACACCCGTTTTATCACGATCAAATTACGTGTTTGCGTTAGACTACATTGATTCCATATACTTACTAAAGGTACATATAAGATTGTCAATATAAAAGGCTTGTACTAGCTCCAAAAAATCTTTGCGGAAATTTCCGCCGCAGATCAGCCTGGTGGTATTGCTAAAGCAGAAGCTCATCCGTCTCGCAAGACCTCTTCTCGCTTGGTATTGTTCACCTAATTATCTCCTGATTGATTGCTTTATTTAGCCTCTTCCGGTGCTGAAAAAATAGAAATTTATCTGTATGTCACTAACTATCCATGCACGATACGACTAAACACGACTATACATGTCCATATCCACCTATACATTCAGGCAAATGAGTTCTCATCGAGTCATCACGGAAGCATTGAGCGAATACTAAATCTGCACCGGTTTGACCTGACCCATTTAGAATATTATTTCTGCAGGTGTTTTGTGTATTCTTCTACATGCCTGTTCGTTCTACATACATGTCCTAGCCATGTTACCTATTAATCTCTATCAGGGAGGGTCCAATTATTTACGCCAGGGAATGATATAGGAATTGAGGTGGTAGGAATAATTAAGCGAAGTAGGGAAGAACCTGAAAATTTTTCAAAAGACGGTTAGGAACATGAACTTTTAAATTGGATACATCGATAAAATCAGGAGCATGAGCAGTTTTGAAAGGGGGGAAGGATTTGAATTTAACGCCTCAAAAGGTTGAAATCACTCACCCCATGCAAATAATACGCTCCCTAATCGGAGGTGTCTCATACTACCACACATGGGTTTGAAGTTCGTATCACTTTTATTAATCTGATTTCGCTTAAGCGCTTGTGGTTTCTGAGACACATTTTTTTTTCTCCCTTTGACATGTATATTTATCTGATTTTTTTTGCACATATTATAATTTCCTATTTAATCAATCTTGTTCTAGTATTGTTATATTCCTTTCCATGTGCCAAGAGGTCTCGATCATTCGATATGTTAGACAGTGAACTACTTTTCACGAAATGGAAACTCCAATCGCTATTAAATTATAATCATTTAAAAATCAACCATAATATATGATAATCGGTTTTTTATAAATTTGAACATTTCTTCCTGTACACTATCCTGATGTCCTTTGTTTTTCCATTGCGGTAAGTTCAAATGACCATAATTCCCTGGTTTGTTCTCTAATTTTTGCCAATTTTCCTCACTCCTACTTGCAATCCAGTGACTGTCACTCCTCACGTAGATTCCAATGGGTATAATAGTTTTCCATGGCGAATTCTAGAGCCTACTATTTTTGAGTTGGAACTTGCCTCCACCAAAACCAAAATCGCATAAGGGCAGTATTGTAATTGATAACATGTGATAACTGTTTGTTTATATGTCATAAATCTCCCCCTTGAAATGGATAAGACAGTTTTTTATTCTACTGACTCACTCACAAGGGGCCCACGGCGAGCTCAAGGCAATGTCATTGCCTCAACATTGCGATGTGAGCAACCTTTTCTTAGTCTGAAAAACTATAAGTGCATTTTATTCATAAAAATACTAAGTTTGATTAACCTTTTTTCAAATTCCCATTAGGGTTGATGTTTACATTTAGTGATGGACTTACATGACAATTGTTGCAAGTAGATGCATTTTTTTAACAGACCTGAGGATGTTTTCGATAGAGACGTCACAGCATAATTCATCGAATTGAGCGTCTTTATGTCCCACTGCTTTTTTCAATAATGTGTACACCTGAAAACAAAAAAACCAGACTATCTGTAGCTAGTATAGCTGGTCGTTATGAAAAATGTAATCTTGTGATGGGTCACATCAAAGGGGGCACTTTGCATGTGACTGATTGTTGAATTTTGTGTTACTTTATGTAAAATCATTTTTAAGGGTCAAAATGACACGTTAAATATTTCTCGTGTTTTTTGGTTCTTGAAACTAACGTGACACTTAGCACTCTCTGCTACACTTAATTTTTACACAGGTAATAAAGTGTCACTAGTTGCCCAACAGAACTCAAAAGTAACAATTGACATGCTCTACATGCTTAGATGGCACTACTCATGACACTACTTCCAGTTTACATCGGTTTACTTTCCCGTTAACGTTGCCGATTCGTACCTGTTGCAGAATCTAAATTTCTTTCCATAAAAGCAATTTTGAGGTATCGATAACGGCGGAAAAAGTTGAAATTACCTTCTTTCATCTCCTGATAGTCAAGATGAAATTACCTTCTTCTGCTCACATGCTAGTCAAATATTGTTTAACCATTTACAAATACGTAAATATTGCATTTACGTTGTTGGTCCCATTCTGTTCGGTGGTTCGGTCCGTTGCCCATTCGGACTCAGTCAATTCGTTCTCTCGATGGTCAATTCGGGCCCACGTCAATTCGGTCCCATGCCAATTCGGACCCAATTAAACACCCGTGCATTTTTCTGATTTTTTGTCATTTTGTTGATACGGTTGCCTTTCTAACTCTCTGTCTGCTACTTCTGTGTACACTTAATCTCGTAGTCGTTTTTCCCCTTGTGTTGTTTTATCAATACAACTTATAATAGGCCCCTATTGCGAGTCTCTCCCAATCGAGGAAAATTTTTTTGCTTGAGAGTGGCTAGTGGGTCAAGGAATGGCTGATGAATTTTACTGTGCTTTCCTCGTTTATTATCATCATCCTTGATGTTTCAGTCGTATTACAATACGGTTCAATACCATTTGCTAGCTTATGCGAGCCTCTTGATCCCAGGGCCTTTCACATTAGACTAGAGTAACACTATAGGGAACTAAGTAAATACAAAAAAAACAACCGTGAAAGTTCACATTACTAATTTTGGGTGATCCATTTAACTGTATCCTAATACATGTATATGTAGTAACAATATACGATCTCATTTACCACCAAGATTTTCAGTTATTTGTTTCAATATAAATTATTTGTTGTCATGTTTTTTGCTTTTCCCCGCTATTGTTGGATGAACCGCTTCCGCCTATGCCACTGCTGTTAAAGTGTAAAACAAAACGCCAATAATACTATTCTTAAATTGTATATTTACTTTTGTTCACAAAAATGCATGATAAATATAATTCTGTTTTTGGAATCGACACGAAATTCTACTGTCAATACTGTCTCATTCCTTTCCAATAAGGCACATTGCCAATAAGGTCATGAATTAATGCTAAATTGATTATTCAAAATGACAAATTTTTTCTTTATTTATAGATGTCCATTCTCAAAATATTAATTTAGCATGAATAGTTAATTATAATTTGCAAAACGACTGGTAAAATATAACGTAACACCGCCTAAAATTATCCAAATTGACGGTGCTAAGTTTTTTCCATGAGTGGGTCTACTTTAATGATACCACTCAATGATTGTTTTTACAGTATATCACACTTAATATCGTATTAAGTATGAGCATGATTCGTAATAAATCTTATGGCCAAGGTTTTACAGTGGGTTACACCACGTATTGTTTAAACGCGTTTTCCTAATGGGACCGAATTACTGTGGGGCCGAATTGCCGTTAGACCGAACTGACTGGGACCGAATTGATATAGAGTCCGAATTCGCATGGTCCGAACTGGTTTTGGGACTGAATCGACCAGCCTTGACAGTGTTGCAAATAATGCACCCTTAACCCCAACTGACCCATTTATGATGCCAGATCTACTATAATTAGAACTTTAATACTCTGTTCTAAAATTTCAAAGTGGGTGCTTGGTACTTGACCGTTTGTAATTGTAATTTGAAGGGCTTATTCTTGTATTGTTTTATATAGTAAAACGATTATAGTAGCCGTAAAAATCCTTTTTCGTGCCGCAAGCACGCACGGCCCGACCAGTGTAAGCTTTTCAAGAGTAGGCTATGAGATGTTTCTTTGAATTGGTCAAGACGTTAAATGATCGGTATAGGCAACAACTTTCCTACGGCACTTAATCAGTCATCCGTCAGTCAGCCAGTCAGTTACACGGATTTGCTTCATACTGGCTGGTCTCCCGACCAGCAAAAATACTCGCCATCATTTACATGATGTTTCTCAATCAAATCCGCCTTTATCAGCAAATACAAAATGAGTTTGTTTTGTATTTCACTGACCACACTACTAACGCACAACTCAATTTCCTAACAACAACGTCCACGGTGGAAAGTACTAACTTGATGACAGGTGCCCCAGAATTTCCGAACAGCCCGTTCACTCAACTACTAGGCAAACACACTCTTTCTGCTGTAATTTTACAAAAATGGCCCATACCCCCTTCGTCGAACTGCCTAAAATCCCGGGGGGGGTGGCACTTGTCATTGACAAGGGGTATCATGCGTGTCCCCAGCATTCTCAAAAAGCACCCTAAATACGTAATTTTCGAGCTTAATTTTAACCCCTAACCGTATCAGTAGCACAATTAGCTACCCTAAACAAGTACTTGCTGGAATGTACACCCCAAACAAGTATAGTAGGCCGCAATAGCTTACCTAAACCAAGTATTGTCTTTCTTGATACCCTAAGAAGGTAATTGATGTAATTATACCCATTTATAAGTGTAAAAACCCAAACCCAGGAAAAACATTCTTGCAAGCTTATAGTTCAAAAAGATTACTTACCTTCAGTGTATTTTTGCACCCACCAGAATATAGGTCTTTACAGGCGTATCTGAGCGTGCGTTGGGTTTGTAAATGGCAGCAAAATATCTGGAGAAAGTGATTTTTCCAGTCAGGAAAATATATATGGACGGTCTTGCAACCAGGGAAATGCATTTTGAGCCGGGGGCTATCCGGATCAAAAAATTCTCATTCAGGACGAGGGGTTATTTATGACTAGTCGAGAAAAGTCGACGACATGGTCGCGAAGTGGCCAAGCGCTACGTCAGCGGGGGGAAGGGGGGATATAATATACGCAAGGGTGGTGTGTACGGGTGTCCATTGCAATGTTAACTTGTCTCAAAGCACGCTTTATGGAATGATTTGAACAATTGAAATTGTAAGTGGTTTACGATAGGTATGAATATAAATGGGTTCTTATTAAAAAGAGTTTAAAACAGATTTGAAGTGTCACAGAGAACTCATATAGTGGAGGGAGGTTATGTGGTCCCTCTCGCGCAGAACCCTATGCCAATGTCTGCTTCCGAAAACATTTTATTTCTCGTTTGCAAATTTGATAGATGGTTAACTTTGTAAAACTTTATAGGTAAACCTATGATCGACGGTCTTAAAGGAAATATGTTAGTTCATGCATGTAAGGTTCTATTTGAACTAATCATAAAAATTATGTGACGGTTTCATAGAGGTTCGCAATAGGCCTATAGCGACAGGGAGTGGGTCGCGGAAACATTGAAGGTATTTAGTTTTCAAGACAATTTTTTTTTCTAGGGGTCTATAGGAGCGTGAAGAATCCGATGTTTAGAAAACCTTCATTTTGGCACTGATTTCCGACATTGCATACATCGATACGGCATTTTCCCTGCCAATCCGTACTGAAAATTGCCGATCCGCCGCAATTATAAATGCACCCAAAATCAAATTAGTCTAAGTCCCAATGTTATTTTTAAGAAATCACAAACCTAGAATTGATTGATTATAAATTTCTTAGTTTTAATTGCTAAAATATGTCCGTTTCATGCGTAATGTATAGACCAATATTGGTACGACGCCGGCAAAATCACAAGGTGTCTCATTTCTCCGAACCAAGAAACGCCTCCACTAAAACCCTCACGATGTATGATTTCTTTACCCGCTCGTAGGCGGAAATTTTTGGACAACTTAGGGATTTGAAAGCCCGGGTTTGAAACCAAGTACAGTTTCCCGAACCAGATTTTTTTTATTTTTGTATGCTGAAAATGATATGGAACCCTAAAGCGAAGTCATCATTTAGAAAATATACCCTTTTTCTTGATTTTGGGTGATTTTTAGAACCTTTTCCACTTACGTACGTAACGTGCATGATCCTAAAAAAAATCACACTTTTTACTGTGATTATTGGACACGGATGATACCCCCTTGCCTAGGAAAGACTGGCCCTCGGGATAAATCAAATAATTAGACTTCAAGGCTTACGATTTATGTCAAACATTTAGGGGGGGGTATGGCTAGGATATCTCACAATACAGGCAGGTGTGAAAATTTCAGTTCACAAAAATCACTAACAAAACGCCCTTAAACGAGCAGTGGACGAGGAAGGGGTGGTTCTTCTCCATATTAAGGACGTGAGCTTATACCTCGTTATCTGGGGGCGTTGCTTAAAGAGCCATGAGGAGATTTCCAGAACGAAGCGCCCCCAATTTTTTCGAACCCGGTTTTTTGCATATTGGGAAATGCTTTCCAGTACTCTCTAAACGAAAGAGTGAAAACCACTCTAAAAGATGAAATCTAACTCCAAAAAAGAGCCAGCTGAGTGACGCATCTTTAGAGTGAGATCCACTCTAATAAGAGTGAAACAAATACTCTAAGCAAATAGTGAAGTGATCACTCCTTTTTAGAGTGAACGAGTCACTCTTTTAGAGCTGTGGGGGATAGCGTGAACTATCCATTCACTCTTTTTAGAGTTGTGATTCTTGTGAATTTTTGTTTGTTTGGTGGTATATTGTATTGTAGGTCATAATTCATAGCAAAAGTCCTCGTGACGTGAATGATATTGTGGCGCATCATTGGCACTTATTCAGTTGGACATGCATGCACAATTGTGGCATGCATGACGTGTTATCACGGTATCATGCATGCCAGTGACATTCACGATTGCGCGTTTTCGTACAATGCACAGGCCTGTCCTAAGGCCGGGCGCAGACTACCGTCTTCCCGGGCCGTATTTACAAGTGGAATTACAGTAAATAACATTTATAAAATGCTCTCCACAACTTGTCTGTAATGCTATGAATTGTGACCGACACATCACAATACTCACCATAAGATCTCTATGATTTCTTCAATAACTTCAACTTCGGTCAAAACCATTTGCTGACGGTCTCGACTAACTCGTCCGCCATGTTGTTAGTCGAGAATAATCACGCGATTTGCGGCTTTTCTGATTGCTATTAGTTCACTTGGTGCCGAAAAAGAGCGTTTTCTTCCTCACTCTTTTAGAGCAAAATCCTTCGATAAGATTTCAGAGTGGGCTTCACTCCGAAGAATAGTGGCATTTTGGCCACTCGGTAACAGAGTTAGCTCAGTAACCCCTCAGTTAAGGCGTCTCCTGCAATTCTCCGCTCTTTTAGAGCTTAAAAAGGCCACTCGATTAGGTTATTTTAAAATCACGTTCCGAACTCAGGGTGATTTTTCACTCTTATATTTAGAGAGAGTAATTAATCACACCTGAAGTGAATAAGGCCGAATACGATGTCTTTATGTAATAATTTGATTGATTTATAGTACTTTCTGTCGTGCACGACACAAAGTCAAAGCCCGTACTAATGGGTACAATTACGATATTCAGGCAAGTTCAAAACAAGGTTTGCCTGTGTTCTTTTTTGTACTTGTTTTGTCCACTACACCTTCGAAACGTTCTTGGTAGGGTCTACATCGATTCGTGGGGCAATTTGAAAGAAATTCTTATCCTAAAAAAATTCTCCTCCGTCACTTTTAAACCGAGTTTTTGGCAAGGGGGGGTGAAACGCATTCAAAACCAGTCGGTCCGTGCTGGCGCTGACATTTTGACTATTTGCACGGAATAATTATCAGTTTTGGGTGCTTGTATACCACATATGTCATCGATACAAACAATCCGCCAAAATATCATTTTTGGATGTTGGGTGCTATTGGTGGTTTTAAATTTTGGTCCACCAATGGCCACACAACGACTGAAATGAACGTCAGTCGATTTAAATAAACCGCCTCAATGAATACTCTTTTCACCTAGCGCGCATTGCATTATGAGAAAGAGTATCTGAGCACAATGATCCAGGTAAACTATTATTAAACCTGGCCACCTCTAACGTCATACATTAATTTGTATCACTACCGACTAGTTTATATCAAAGCGGCACCCCATTGTGGAAGAAGCGGAGGCCTCCATTGCTTTCTATTGTTGGTAACTCTAGGTTTTTTTGTGGTCGGCAAAAATGCGAGACGGTGAATTTTCTAAAGACGACGTAACGTTTTGCCTCTCTATCTATATAGACCATCTTTGATTTTTTGCTGGGAAAAATAAAAAATCGATCAGGGTCGCAAACATACCGATGCATCAAAGACAGAGGTCGCCAGTGGTACCACGTGCTCACTGACTTCTCACGGTCCTTTAAACTTGATACTTGTGTAATAATTAGTAGTCCTAAATTTCTCCTGTTGTTGGACCACCGATGAGTATATGTTAAAGTAGGAAATGGGATACGGCTACCACGAAATGCTACGAGTGAGATTTTGGCCAGAAGTTATGCTCATGTTCTTGGAACATAAATAATCTGGAAACTATTCAGCATATTCAATATGGTCCATGACCATATTTGCCTATGGTCGGAGAATAAAAAAAACAAAAATATGGTCCAGGAGCTATTTGAATATGCTGAAATGCTCCGGAGCATTATCGGAATACACAAGGTCCAGGAGCATATGAAAAATAGGCTCTGGCGCAGTGCATAAATATTCTAAGTCAAATATGCTCTAGGACCATTATTTGCCATATGGTCCTGGAGCATGTGCATTAAAATTGAATAGAGTATTTCTCCAGATTACCTATGCTCCACGACCATTGGTCCTGGACATAATTTATTCTGGACATAATGTCGAGGCCAAAACCTCATAGAAGCCAGGGAAATACATTAGTGACAAGCCGCAGAATTTAATCCTTAGATGGTTTTTATGGACATAAAATTGGATCATGGTTCCAAAGTTTTGCAGGTCGTAAATCGAGCACATTTCACATAAATTATAATATGTCCCTGAAAAACACAAAAGTACATAAGAAATTAATTCTATGTATTTTATTTTCAAATGGGATCGCGCAATATTGTTTAATAGTACTTGGTCGTGTTAAACAACCAAAGAGCTGGACACAAGTCTCAAACCAAAAGAACATGTTTGAATTACGAGGCGATATATATAACTTCTGATTCACGCCACGAAGAGACAGCGTCTAATGGCGGGTTGTTGATCAATTATAGTGATCAAGCCAATTCTTCTGGGCGAGATTCGCGAGAAAGTAATTGTTCAAACTCGCCCAAAAAAGTGCTATAATATTACAACGAATTCTGGTATGGAATTTCTTATGTTAAAAAGAAGATTGTTCGAAAACGAAAGAATGTTTTCAATTTTACGATGCTGAATCTTAAGACACCAACTTGTCTTGTCATTTTTGTAACTTTGATGTGTGGGGGATGAGTTGTTAAATTAATAGCGAGGTAATCTATCCGTGGTATTACTTGGGAGGGTACTATTTCCCCCCCCCAAAAGGTACTGTTCAGCTTCCCACTCCGATTAGAACGCTAAGTAAGCTACCCCGGAAATGGCGAGTCGTAATACGAGGTAGGCTTAACTGAAACCTATGAATTTACCCCCGATCTGGTGCACGTGGGCCTAAGTGTAATTGGAAAAGACATAGTCCTCAGTTGATTCTTCCTTTCCTTTGTAGTACGCTCAATAAGGAAAAAGATAGGTTACACCTGGACAAAATTGCTATCAGAGTTTTTTTTTGCTGTAACTAGCCAGTAGGAGCTCCAAACAAAATATCAAAAAGGTAAAAAAAAGGAAGCCTGCAAAACATTTGCTAATTACATTTATCTACGTGGACGTACACGCCCATATTTCGGACAAAGGTATACATGTAAGCTCATTAATGTCTGTTTAGGGAGTTTTCGATCTGTTAGTATTGAACATGTTTTGCATGGCTATGCCTACCTATGTGTATGGCAGACTACATATGGATGGAGAGATCTTATTTATCAAATTATTATCAGAGGGTATTAATTTAAGCACATGGGATCACTGGTGCCGGGGGGGGGGGACTCCCGTACTGAAGTGATGGTTATATGTGCCTCGGCCCCGGGCCGGCGCCAGGTGTTAAAATAGGGTCCTATCAAATACGTGGTCATTCGATACACAAGCTGCATTACAAGCTGGGGTCATCCAGTATGGAAACTTTAAGAAAGGGCCACTGAGGTTAAAACATGAAGTTAAAATAGGCGTTCCTCTTTTCCGATTTATAATTGCCATGAAATTATAAAATTGCTGCCATGGAATTTAAAAATGTTAAAAATGTTGCCACATAGGCTGCGAAAATTTTGAATTTGGGTGTTACATCTTTAAAACAAAAAGTGGATAATTTTATGCAAAGTTGGTCAAAAAGTTGATAGCAGGAAAGAGGGAAAAAGGGGGAGGGGGTCGTTGAGTATGTGAAATTTTCAAAGGGGGGGGGGGGGTATGGGTAATAGCCTGGGTAATGTAGGACAGCAGCACAAAAAAAGGAGGTCAAGCATTCTAGACGACACAAAGTCAGCATCTCACAGACCTTGACTACGCAGCTCTAAAAGGGGATGTGATATGTGCGGCACAAGATCTACTACAAAGCATCAGTTATGAGCATGCTGCAGATGAAGTTCCACCTATATCGAAAGGCAAAGAGACGGAGGAAAAAGTACCCAACTCAAAGAGGTGAGACAAGTACGTCGGGTTTAGTTGTCGACAAGCAAGAAGGACGCAAAGTTGACGAGTTAAAGGGCCGTGGCTGAATCGCATAGTACATGTGGAACTGTATTTTGTGAAAATTTCATATCAATCTTGAACCAAGGTTTTTCAAATCAAAATTGTAGGGGATTCCAAAAATCAGGAGTAATTTTTTTAAAATGTTCTTGGATGTATCTAGGGCCAAGGTTTATACAGGGCGTCAACATATGAATATAATAATAACGGACAAATAATATTCAGTACCCTTCAAGGATTACAGAAAATGTTTAGTTTGCCCTATCTGAGGGTTAGATACAATAGAGTTACAAGGACAAATGGGTTCAAGGTCACACTGCAGATTAATTTTTCAGTTAGTTTAAAATTGTGCCAATTCTTGTCTGACTGTACAGAAGCCGAAAATATAGAGGGTAGCATCGTCAATGTTTCGTTTTGATGATATAATAAGAGGGCAAATCTGGCCATGGTCCACAGGGTCTTTGGGAGACCACTATCATATCGGTAAAGTCGCCCTTTGAAAGGTGAACACAGAATTTATAAAAAAAAAAAACTTGATTATTTCTTATGACCAATGAACATTTAAAACATTGCAAAAAATCTGACAATCTATACACAATGACCTGAAAAGTGTCTTGCATATGGTACTAAAACAATAGTCGTAAATATGGCAAACTATACCTGTTTAGAAACCTTATGAGCAACTGAACAGATGGTAATATTTTTAAACACAATTTACAAACACTTATATTGTTTACCCTTGTACAAATTTTCCCCTTAGAAAACACCAAGAACACATTTAAAAAATGACACCCATTGATTTTGTCGGATTCCAAGAAATTCTGTATTGGAAAATATTGGTGTCAAAATGTATTATAAAAACTAAGCCAAACATCAATACATTTCCCCATGTACGATAATAGAATGTCTCAATATCCCAGATTTTACCGAAGTAGTCAACATCTGGTATCTGAAGGAAACTACTATTTTCTTTCAATTTACCCTGTAAAATCTTAGGTCAAAGGATAGTTGGTTTGGAGGTTATGAGCGAAAATGTACCTCATTTTGGTCGACCGATTCAATTTTAACAGTAGTCTAGAGGACTAGGAAAAAATTATTGTTGCTAGCTTCACATTAACACGGGTTGAAATATCGGCGCAAAACTTTACAGGTGGGGTTTGGGGGTGAGGGCCATTCTATCCAAATGAAAACTTTATGGCCCGTATTCCAGAACTTGTTTCGCAAACGCAATTTTAGCTTCAAATTCGCGTAAGTTAAATCTGCTTGCTTAAACAGAAGCTTTAAACACATAACATCGTCGTTATTTAAAGACGCTAACCTGAGTGTATTAAAGGTCATATGGTTTTAATGGTTGAGCACACAAAGTGTATCATACTCCGTATCGTTTAAGGTGATACACCAACTGGGCGAGCAGAATGAATTGTACCATCAGACCATTGCTGTTGATAATCGGACAGTGCATGGGCTGCCTTGGCGGAAACGCATGGCCCCGTACCTAGTTTAAATTTGGATGCATTAACTTTAAATCCTTTCTGGCATTGCTTTTTATTTAAACTGCTACGTTTATCTCACATATAAACGTTCGTTTAGCTAAAATCGCACTAAACACGTTTTGGGAATACGGGCATATATACGTGTCCCCTTTTAATATGTTGTATAATAATCAAAATATATGCAAAAATGGCACATAGGTTTTTATGCAAATTAGCATGTCTTGCAATACTTCCTTTTTTCTACCTTTTTTCTACCTTTTTGATATGTTGTTTGTGAGGGTTTTTGTACCGCAAGTTTACAGCAAGAAAACCTTCCGTCGTAATTGGGTCCAGGTCATGTCGTAGATTGAGTTGACTATTGCTTCTATTTTTATGCTCGTTGTATCTGCTCTCAGAAGGCCTACATGTATGGATAGTAATTAGTATTGTTGATTTCAGCACCACAAGCGACTAACACAGTTTTCAATATGCCCGGTGGTTTTTCTCCATCGCTGAACAAATTCCAAAGCTCTTTGCATAATGCGCATTCTTGAAATTTACCCACGGACTTATATGTAGCGTTTAAAACTACGGTATGGATTATCTGACACGGTTCGGTGGATGATATTTACGCCGTTTAAATATCGTGGTTAGCTAAACGACTTGATAAAATATTTTAACCTGTGGGTTTTAAACTGGGTATTTAGGCCCCACAGCTTAGACCTATCCCACAGTTCCTTTAAACATCGTTTTGAGAATACGGCCCTTAGTGTTCAGGTATTTTAAACCTGTACTTTCTTGCTTTTTAAATCGCCGCTTATCTAGTCTTCCCTTGGATCGTTTTAATGTCTTAATGCATTAAGACCACTCGCTGCAAAAGCCGGATGTGTCACTTGCATTGGCGTAGCTGTGTACGTGTTCAAATTTTCTTGGCAGGCCTGCATTTCCAAGCGCTTCAACGTTAGCAGCCACGTCAAAGTCAAATTCTCGTCTCTCTTCAACAGAGAGTTTTTCTAAATGGTTTCTGTGCACCATTGGACTCTACAAGACATAAATAAATACATAACTAAATAAAAAATAAATAAATAATAATAAATAAACCAATATTGATCTTAAATATTAGATTAGTATCAATCAGTATGAATTTAGCACAATAACATCAATTTGGAGCCAATTTGATACATTCCAAATACAAATCAAAACAGCGTTGAATAATAATAATAACTCTCACATGGAATGGGGAAAATTTAATTATTCATTACGTTATAATGAGTTCTTATTTAAATTAATTAATATTCACATATCATTTGTTGTTCTAGGGGATTATCCTTCATTGCATAAATTAATATTCATATGCTTTGTTATCCAAAACGGAATAAACCCCAATATCACGGGATAATGTTAGGGAGAAATGAAATTTCGCCCTAAGAGCGTTCTGAGTGAATAAACAATAAAGTTTATTTCAAAACGCACAACTGATTTAATACCAGAATGATTTCTGATCCTTTTGGGTAGCTTGGTTGTATGGGAACCAATCGTGCTTCACCCTTTTGTCTTCCACAGGTTGTTTCTATTTTCAGGGAAACTGCCCGGCTTTCCTGGAAATGGTCACTTCGCTATTTGCCACAGGGGAGTTTAGTCGCCCTTCTGGACTTGTTGACAATTATAAAATTTGTAGGCTGGGCTGATAGTGAGTTGCGCACATGATAGTGTTTTGTCTTGATAGAATTTGAAATTTTTCCGTTTCAGTCGGAAATTTACTTGTTTCTTGTTTTATTTACGCCATATCGGTTGGGACGGAGATGAGGGACTATTAGAATGTGCAAGTCATGGAAGCCGCTGAGGAGAAGCCATAGCAGTTTTGCCTTGAGAGATATTGGAATATTTTCGTTTCAGTCGGCATTTTACTGGGTTCCTATTGTGTTATTTGAGTTACGCAATCCTTCGTGCTGGACGGAGAAATATAACTTGCAAGCAAGGCCTGTGAAACGTCGAAGCGAACCTTCAGTATTTTGTATCGATAGATTTTGGAATATTTCTGTATCAGTTGGCATTGTACTGGGTTTCGAGTTATATTTAAGCCATATTTTCGTGATATGACAGAGACAAGGCACATTTAGAAGTGCGAGTCGTGGAGTTGCAAGGCAAGTTCTTCATTTGTGATCATCTTTACTCGCCCTTCTGCTATTTTTGTGCTATTGATTTTATTTAAAATCTAGAAACACCCAAAGACAACCACCAATGTAGAAGAAACGCATCGTTAACCATATACAGCGTATCATGGTAGTCATGATTTACCATGATGCTGGTATGTTGGTCTTGGAGCTGGAAAATCGTGGACTAATCGTGCAAGAGGTACGGAGTTGTGTTCATGATTTGTTCTGATACGCCCTTGGACAAGTAGAAGTGTTACTGATCAACTTGTGGTTTAATCGACGGGTGAGTTGCAAATGTATAGCCTGTCAATGAGGCGTATTTTGCCGAAATACTATATACGAGTATCATGGTAGACCCTTCAATTAACGCTGAATGTATAAACCTCTTAGTAGAAGAACAGCCTGTAGATCCCGTGACACACTCTGAGACAAAGATTTGAAGGCGTCTTAGGTAGTAGGGGACTGTAGTGAACCGATCTTTATGTGAGTGTGGCAAATCCGGATAAAATTGTGATTGTTGGTACCAAGTACTTTTATACATTGATAATCAAAAAAATAATGATGGAAGCACTTGCCACACCCCTTTCATGGCCCCCATCTTGGATTTCAAGGTTACACAGGGGTAAAATTTTTAAAATGTTCCGATTGTGTTGAAAAGCACACCATTATGTCTGTCTGGTTACAAGGATTCCAAAAAGGTATAGTTTATACTACCGTGACTTATAGTTTAGGAATTATGGGGTAAAAACTGTAAAAATGGTAAAAAAGGCAATTTTGGTTTGTACAGGGTTCAGAAATTAAAAAATGTATGGTTTGTTATAGATCCGACTTCAATGATGACGCTATCAGCCAAAAATGTCCCAAGGTCAATGCACTTTTCAGTCAAGGTTCAAATTGTAATATAAACCGATTTTTAAGATGTGGTCTCATTATATGTTTCGTGTATGACAAATTTAATTTTGCAACTTTTAACAGTACAAATGTAGTCTTGACCTTGAAACCTAAATAGCCGCCAATTTGGCATTTCAAGGTCAATACTAACATTTGAACTATTACAAGTTGCCAAATGAATTGAAAAATCCGATTCATCTCTAACTTTGGAATGAGTATTTTAGGTGAGTATATCTTCAGTTCCAGTTGACTATTTTTAAATACTAAACAAAAAGAAATATTTCGAATCTCTGACGCGCCTTTCAGTGAAGAGGTGGGTTTGGCTGTATTTTAAAAAGTAAGTTGTGCGTCGGTTACTAAAATGAATATTCTATATAAATGAATTTTGTGTCGCATTGCACCAGTTTCCGTAAGTGCTCATCCCCACAGGCACAGGAATTATTTGCCACAATGTACACACAGCAGGTAATGATTGTCAGTTAGGGAGTGAGGCAAGCGTCGGTACACCGCCCCACATCCCATCATCAAACTTTTTTTTTATTTTGTTCATCCAATATTGCAAACATTAATGTTTAATAAGGGAATAATGTAGTAACGTTGAGTTTTGTGATATGAGGGCAAACATTTTTATTTTCATTGGGTTACCATTGTTGGGAAATAAGGGCTTTGTATTTACAACACCAGGGGTTAACTTTTTGGGATTCCAACATGGGGTGTAGAGTTTGGAGTGATTTAAATACGCCTTCCCCAATGCGTATATTCGCAGCTCAGCGTAACACATAATTGTTTGCAATTAATGCTGTTTTGAGAGTTTGGAAAGCATTGATGGCAAGCTATCAGGTTTCCGTTATTTTTTTCCCAATTAAACTTTAACAAATTTGTGTAATTAAGGTCATTAGATTTCAAATTCTGTAAACAAGTTTTTCAATTCCTTTGAGAGTAAATTCAGTTCCTGTGGGGCTAAATAGTTAATGCTTTGAAGAGCAGGGAAGGCCCCTCTTAAAGGGGGCGGGCCCGATTTAAGGATATGAGTTTTCATCTTGATAGATTGGCTTTCACTCCAAAACCCCATCTGTAAGTTTCGCGCCGATATTTCAATCCGTTTTGATGCGAGAGCTAAAAACGTGATTTTGTAAGCCCAAAGTAACTGTTTTTGCGGTAAAATTTAATCTTGGTGGACAAAATTGGGGCACATTTTCGCATCTAACTTCCAAACCAAACATTCCTTTGGCTCTAAGATTTCACAGGGTTAATGAGAAAACAAGTAGCTTTCTTCTGATACCAAAATGTTGGCCACTTCCGTAAAATCTGGGGCTTCTGGGGACGAGGTTATTAGCGCTCAAGCCAATGGAAACAAAAAAAAACCTTTAAGACACTATCATGATTCACCCTAAAGAGTCAAAATATTTGAAATTTGCAAAATGCTTAAAAGTGATGGCTAAGTCTGTAGAATCCTCATAAGTAATTTTTCACTGAACAATTGCCAGAAAAGGAGAAAACGGCAATTGTTTCAATGATAGTACTCTCTATTCAAATACGTGTTGTAGTAAGTGTCCGAACGGACAGTAATGAAACTAAAATATCATTTTGTGGCTTATTAGGTTGCCTTCTGGTCTATCATTTCAGGGTATGTTAGGGTACCCGTACTTGTTACAGATATGCAACATCTGATTTGTGATGACTTGTTTTCGATTTATGATTTAGCAAATCACTGATAGTGTCCTTTAAGTCTTGCATTCGCTCATATAGCATGGGACTGTGAGTGTCAGAGTGTGCGCTTCCCGGATAAAATTGTAAATTATTAGCTCAATTGTTCGCTTGAGCATGTTGAGGTTATGTATATACATTGGTCACTGATATTCTGGACGTCATTGAGTTGACATTTATTCATTTTTTCTAAATAATGTGTCACTCTTTTCATGTGTGGAGCACATTTCTCCTGGTTAAAATAATGTGTTTTAATTTTAGTGAAGCAAATAATAATCCCCAGGTCTGGGGCACGAATATTTAAAGGTCCACGGCCTGATCTCTAAATACCTTCGTCCCCAGAAGCCCCAGATTTTACCGGAGGTGGTCAATTTTTTTTAATATCAGAACAACGCTACTATTTTTCCGTTTACTCGTGAAATCTAGAGCCAAAGGATGTTTTCTTTGGAAGTTATGAGTGAAAATGTGCCCCATTTTGGTCGACCAATATTATTTTACACGTACTCTACGGGGCTTACACAATCACGTTTTAGCGCTCGCATCAAAACGGATTGAAATAGCGGCGCGAAACTTTACGATGAGGTTTTGGAGTCAAAACTAATCTATCGAGATGAAAATTCATATCCTTAAATCGGGCCATCCCCCTTTAATTAAAGGCCAACATTGAATCATCTACAAATCAGAAATTTTAATTATAAAAAATTTTTTAGTATTTTGGTTAGTCTGGATCCTTCTCATGATTCGACGATGCCTTTAACTGGTCATATATATGTATGGAAGTGAATTAAAAAGCTTTTCAGTTCTACTTCAGGCCCACATTTTGTCTTTGTAGGCAACTTTGATGTAATTTAATACTGTAACAATCAGTTCTCTAGATTAGATATTGCTGTTTTGGTCAGTTAGGCTAAAGTAATGTATTGGAAACTATTAGAATTCATGTATGTAACTCTGTTACATTGCTTCTCTAATTAAGCACATTGCTGTTAGGACAGAGATTCGGCTTTAGTATCTTACTGAGTCTTCCAATTCAATTTTCTTTCGCCATACATTATTTCTATAACAAAAATCACAATCAGATTCGTGTCCAACTTATCATTTCTTATATATATAATTATATATATATATATATATATATTATATATATTATATATCTATATATATATAATACGTCTTTCGAAGGGTGTAACACGTGTTCCGAAACGGACTATTCTTTTTACATTTGCTCAATAACCTGGGGTCCGTTCGCGAACCTCAAGCGCAACCCTACTTCTATAACTAACTCTGCGTATGTGGCCTACATAATAGACCTTTCATACCATTTCACAGTTTTGGATAATTTGATCCATCAGCATGACATAGTAGTCACTAGATTTACGACTGAGTTCGCGGACGAACCCCGGTCTCCATTGATTCCACTTAAAGTTTTCCTCCTCCTAACAGGCCTCAATGTAAAACAGTGCCGAATTCCTATATAAATTAATAGAATGGATCATACTACGCAAACGCCTGAAGCCGGTGCAGTCACCAGTACTTGTTGTCCACACTTGCGATTTGGTAGCCCATTTGACCCGCGAACTGCAAAGGCCCCCGCGAATTCGCGACTATTGTGCTACTTTTCACTTTCCTTAGGCGACATTGTAAAAAGGTAGCCCGTAATGAGTTACATGTGATTGAATAGGCTTTTAACTATCTTACATACACAATGTATGTTCTTAGCTACCAACATGAAAATCATCAAATCAATCAAGAACACCACCTGAAGGCGTGCAGTCGTGTATGATGGATGACCAAAGGGGGGGGGATTCGTCAATCATGCAGAGAGCACCTCCCGGAAGCGAAATTTCTTTCATAATTAATTGTGTGTTTTACAGCCACGGTTCACTAAGCAATATTAGCAATTTTTTGAAGAGCGCCCCCATTTTTCAAAAAAATTGAGATTTTTCCACGGTTTGCATGGTAACTGGATAGTAAAACATATACCTGACTGAATGGTAGTTCTGAATGTCTATGTGTCGGCAAAGGAAGGAATTTGTAAACTAGAATAATTAATATGGGATTCCCCGATAATAATTCAAACGGCTGCTGGAAACGGTTTCCAATATGAAATACCGGGAAATAGCGTGATGTACGTATCTACGCCCATCTATTGTTGTTTTATTGTTCGGCAAGTCAGTTAGAGGTCATTGTCGTGGGGTGGCACTATTTCACATGGACGGACATAAACTTAGCATTTCCAGCTCTGCCGTGAAGTACAATCTAGGAACCAATTCTAAATATCAAAAATCGCTCATTTTATGATAACAGACGCATTTTTGGCAATTCTCGTTCTTTTCGCAGGTGTGTTTCTAGACAATTACCAAATGTTGTGCAAAAATATCAAATTAGAAATTGGCTCGCTTTCCTAGGGCGCTCTTCAAAAAGTCTTAATGAGTCTTGTATTATTACGGGATTGTGGTAGATACCAAGACTGCTTTATTCCTTGGGTTGTAGGATTAAAATCCAACATCGGCAAAAAAATCCCTCGCGTCTAGTGATTAAGGATGCTTCTTAACACTACTTGTAGCAGGTTCGAACCCCCACTTTGCTCAATTTGAGAAATTATTATTTGCGAATTAGTGAAATAAGAGCTATATTGTAATTTAACAAGTTAACACTTAAGTGACGAAGGGGTTTTCACTCCCGGTGGTGCCAAGGGGGGGGGGGGTTCCATGGGACCCCCCCACCCCCTAAGGGGAAACCACTTTCCCGAGGGAATTTTTGCCACGAAATTATACCAGTGTGAAGGGTCATAAGACAACCCCAAATTTTTTTCAAAAAAGCAATAAAAAATTGGGGAGATTTGTTATTTTGGAGTGCAAATTAGGGGCAAAACATTGTTTTTCAAAACACGCGAAAATTGGGCAAAAAGACTGAAAATTCTAATGAGCGTGTGCTTACATCAACATTTTACAAACTATTTTATGTTGCTATCTATTCTAGAAGACCCAAATTATTTAATTTAACACAAAACAGCAGTTTTAGGGTCCTGTATTTTTTTACGGGTGTTTGCAAAACACGTCATTTTCCTATATAGTTTGTACAGTAACGGTTGGAAACGTACATGATGAAATTACTTGTTTCAGACCAAATAAAGGGGTAATTATTTTTAATGTTACTAATAATTGTTTACTACATGTAGTGTGAACTTATATCAGCCCCAAAAAAAAAATTGCTTTGGTTCTCGGTTTCTTATTCTTATTTGTAAAAAATTCTCAAAATGGACTTCCGTTAGTGCCCAAGGGGGGGGGTTAAATGGGACCCCCACTAATTATCCATTACGGCTTGGCCGATTTTAATTATTTTGGTATGAAAAGAAGCGCATTAAAAAGTCAGACAATTACAAAAAATTTCGGCGCAAATCGACGCGTAAAGCGGGCCAGGCGCGAAAACAAACTTGGGGGTCCCTAGGACCACCCCCCCCTGTCACTAAGTAACTACGGAAAAAATATCACCACTAGCTTTGGCGTGTGTAGCAGTGGCAGTGTGATCCACTCTATTTTACATAGGAATTCACCCTCGTGCTTGAGGTCAATTGATGATCACAATATTTATGCACTACTTCCTTATCACCGGAGCTCCACGGCGCGCGGTAATTGGCTGAGAGAAATATGTAAATACGACTAGTGTATGGCATCATGCTCCACGTGAAGCTTGTTGTAAGTAAAAAAGCAGCACTTAGCTTTTAACCCAAAGAAGCTGTGACAATTTTGTTGTGTTTTTTGTTTTTTTTTCTTTTTTGCCTTATAATACATATTTACCATTTGTTTTTTTGCAATTATTAAGTGTGCAGCAAAACAATCTCAACTGTTATACCAAGGTACATCACAGGATAGCTACAAGACTGTAATTACGTACCATGAATTCCATAAACATTTTCTATCTGCGGTACAATCCTTTCCAGCTTCCTTAATTCATTGGCTATACGAAGTTTTCGCGCTTCAGAGCCAAGTATAACACCGCCATTCGTTGTATTTCTCGATCGCTAAGTGGAGCTGGGGCAAAAAATAATAAAGAAGCTGTGCCAAAATATTATCACAAGAACAAACAATTATTGATTAAATAGAGCTGTAGTAGTTAGACGCTGTGATACTGTGTGGTGTAATGCATGACCCCTACCAAGCTACTCCTAGTAGTAGTAGAGTAGTCGTAGTAGTAGTAGTAGTAGTAGTAGTAGTGTAGTAGTAGAGTAGTAGTAGGATGATAAGAGTAGATGTAGTAGTAGTAGTAGATGTAGTAGTAGTAGATAGTAGTAATAGTAGTAGGCCCATACTACTCAGCTTTCGAGTTTCGAGTTAAATTTTTCGAGTTTACATCTCAATCTCCAATTTCGAGTTAAGTTTCGAGTTTCGGTTCTCAAGTTCTTGAGTTCGAGTTTCAAGTTAAGGTTTCGAGTTTCGAAAAATTCATCCTTTTTTTGATTCTTTAGAAGTGTTCAAGGTATGGCATTTGAAACCCACTCAAAAATTTGTACTTTATCATTCTTTCTCCCAAACTGAAAGACAACTATTGCATACTGACATTTTTTATGCTGTAGTGATTAAGAAGCGTGAATCTGCGTTGAAGTCAGTCTAAAAGCGGGCGGAAATATGTCCCGCCAGATGTTGTGGTCAGTAATATGCAGATGTGTAGGAAGCCCAGGTCAAATTAAAAATGGGAAATATTGGTTTGTCTTGTTATTTGTTTGTTTTGTTTACTGCTTGGCCTTTTTTTGGTTAAATACCGTAGCGGGACAAATTGATTTCATAAAAATATTAATTAATGCCAATCTCACCTTTGAACAGGCTTGGATGAACACGATATTTCTCAAAGGTGGTACAAATGTCTGAAGTTAACATCATCAAATTGTAATACAATCCCTTGTCCTTCAACTTATCATTTTTACAACAAATAAGGCCCCATACAACAGTCAAAAGTTATACAGAATAGATTTAACTGAGGACACAAAATACGAGCAAATCATAAAAAACAATGCGTGCAAGATTACCTAGTAAAATTATATTTGTATGCAATATGATAACGCCTGTCCTTGGACTTATTTATGCACTAATCATTTGTACATGATTTATGACTCTATTTCTATCTTTTGTCTGCAAGATAACGCGTGAATATAACTTCTCATGGACACTTGTTGTTGAAACCCTAAGCGATACGCGATATATATAATATATATAATAATATATATATATTATATTAATATATATTTATAGGATTTCCTAAGAAGCTTTGTATTCTAAAAATATCAGCATTGCCCTTTTTGAAATATACCCTGATCATATAACCAAGGTAACCTTGTGTTGAATCAAAAGTATTGTTTCCAGCGTTGAAAAATTTGCTGTGGGACAAGGTGGCCAGAATATATAGATTTTAACCACCAATTATGCTCCTGGAGCAGAAAGTGCTGATCACAATAGCAGTAAAGATTTTCCAAGGGATCAGTCTGGATTTTTTCCTTTTTTCTCTGGTTAAAAGAAACTATTTGCATACCATAGATACGTGTGATTATAGCAATAGAATAAAAAAAACACTGATGACAAATTCCTTGTGAGAATGGTCAGTAGTAGAATAATCTTTGTACAGGGGCTCAAGCTAATTCGTATGCAAAGACGCACAGCAAGTATGATTTTGTCGATTAAGTCTGGAACGATACTTCTTGCAAATCAAATCCAAAACGTACAAACATAATCAATATCCGACACAAACATATATATAAATATTCAGAACAAACATTTCGTGCTCTAGCTCCAAATGCCATTTGTTTGCTACTTTTCAACATCACGAGAGAGAGAGAGAGAGGAGAGAGATCTAAACCTTCAAACCAAGTGTAAATCATAATAACATTAATTATACAATCAGAATTTTAGGGTGTTTCCACCTCTCGATTTAAAACTTAATCTTTTTTCCATTCATGACGTAAGCACAAAATACTTAATCCTCATTCTCAAATAAGTAATCTGGAGCCTCTGTGTACGTGTTCACTGTTTTTGGCCGTAGTTGTCATCATTTATTCGCAAAGGAAGAAGACGAACAAAAATCATGAAAAAATGTTATGGACAAAGTCTAGCTGACCTAACAAACTTTGTGCAGAACCAAAATCTGGAACTTATTGCTGAAACTTCATTTCTATCAATTTACCGTGTTTTCAGAGAAAAACTTCGTGTCAACGACCTAATAATAAGTAAACTGGTTAGTTATTGTGAAAAGGGCGGGTATTTTGTTACTCAACCCGACTCGTGGAGGTGATAACATCTGGAATTTTCAACTGCGTGGCAAATATACAATGGCTCCGTATAAGGGACGGATTGTTGAATATTCTGTTAGCCCATTGGTTTGCTGAAGTCTATGTGTATCCATAGTCAGTAATACTTAGGGAAATGAAATTGAGTGACATTTTATTTATTTTCAAAGAAAAGTTCAGTTTTATGTTTGGGATCCGACGTTATATGATTGAATAATTTATTATGAATTTACACTTGCTTTTCCTAGCCCCGAGATTGTTATACAGTTTGTTATTTGGTCTACGTCTAGATCTATATGACCAGCCATTCATTATAGTGTGCGACTGCAATGAGTATAGAGACGCTTAACTGTATTTTTATGTCATTCATCAATTCAAAAGATGTTTGTTTTCAAAATTGCTGTGTGGTTTGAACTTACTGTTCTTCGATTGAGCAGTTTCATTTAAATACGAACCTAGTAATCTTGCCACAGCTCGTCTGGGATTACAGAAATCACGTGACAAAGGTCATTCAAACATGGCGATTTCAATCCGCGATTTCTAAATAAAAAAAGACATAAGGTTATAAACGCCTTAAGAAAAAAAAAGGAAATCTAAAATTAACATCAAGGTTAATGGTTACTATGTCATTTAAATTTTAGCAGGCATCATATCAGAAAGTCTTCACCAAGCAATTGTTGATCAGAGCTATCTCGGTCATGTTTGCTTGTAGGAATTTTAAAATGTTACCTTTCGTTTTTCTGCAATTAGACAAGTTAAATTTCCTTGGATAAAACTTCCACATATCATTTCCATTGCGGGCATTCGCTTTTTCAGACTCTTAAAGGAAAACAAATAAAGATTGACAATACGTTAATACTAGCCAGAGGTAAGGAGGGGAGAGGGCATACAGGCTGGTTCAAAAAAGAAGTTAATCATTTTGCCGGTTTAGCAAAAAAATCCAAAAAGAAATCTCTGTAGTATATATCATTGCAACAAGCAATTTCTGAGGTCTTACACATGCCAACCTAAGTTATATCATTGCAGAAAATCACCCATTTTCCTGACTG
>JAMKCH010006030.1:0-33182 GCA_023653785.1 Ophioderma brevispina
ATGCATGCTCTTGTTGTCCATAGGGTGTGCTGCATTTCCTGCATGGATGGTCCACTTTAATCTGTGCCTGGACCGAAACAGCTGTAATAGCATTTGACAATAATCCCCCTTCAAATTGGTAAATTGTAGCTGATCTGTTTCTTATAAAGAGTGGCAGATGGTAAGATATTTTGCTTGTGTTATACAGGGAGTGGAGAATAGGTAAATTTTTTTCCCCACAGTAATTTCTTCCATAAAATGTTTGCACTGGTAGTCGCTGAGTTTTGGCAAATTTTCCAACTTCTCCCTCCTTCCATTTTTCTGTTATTGATGGAAGGGTGACAACCCTTGCCCTCTGTGGCACTACCCCTGTCTAGAAATAGTTATTATCAATTATGTGAGCGACAAATTAATCGACAATGTTTGTAGATCAGTGAGTTACATTTGATGTTGACTACTCAGGTAATGTCGGAAGAGCGTGCCCTAGTGGTTAGGGTGCTTGACTGTGGTCAATTTACAAAAATCACGAGTTGAAATCTTGGGGTACGCAATTCTGGATTTGATGTGTATCCACTAATGAATTAAAAAACAGATCCTGCTCTCCGCCATGGTTTCCCTTGGAATTGACAAATGATCAGATGGATTTTCAGCTGTCGGTCCCGTGTACAAGGTCACAACACTTATATCGCAGTCGTTTTCGATAAAAGTAGGGTGAAAAACTCTGACTGTTCCCAATCCACCCCAGCCTAACACGGGCCATTTTAGGAGCGTCCATATCAAGGATACACAGGCTTCTCCAGTCTGCAAAAATCTTCAACACCACCACAAGCCATTTCCCACTGCTGTGTATGCAAGAAGAAGACTCATGTAAATCCAAATTAAGCTTAACCATGGTAAATTTTTAGATTGATTTTTAAAAAAAAGTGACTCCTATAATTCACATTTAAATACAAAACAAAGGTTGAGTAGAATAAGACACATCTAATAAAAAATATATGGATACAGTTTATATGTATTTGTACAGTTGCTTCATCATCTTATTAGTTTGTCTCCCGCCTCAACGAGGTCAGGAGACTCTTAAGTTATCTTGATTTTGTAATTTTCCAGTCGATCAGGAGATATCGTGGAGCCCCTCCTTAAGAAGCCTCAGTGGTACGTGAGCTGTCAATCCTTAGCCAGGCAAGCAATGTGGCAGTAGAGATCGGGTGGATCTCAAAGAGCAATCCTGAAGATGTGATTCAAGACTGGAACCATTGTCTCATTGCATATCCATAAGGACAAGGAAAGCAATTTTAATTTTAATCCACTTTCTTCTTTTAACCTTTTTAATGCATGCTTAAAGGTATGTGACCCAATTGTGCTCTGATTTTTCATATGCTTTTCTCCCAATTGGAAGCATATTAACAAAAATGGCCAAAAACATCTAATTACCATTGTTGGAGGAACCATCAGTTTGTTTCGATGAAGAAGCAAAAAAAATGTACCACTTTAAAGCCCTTTTAATGTTGTGATATGTTATGGTCGCTGTGGAAGTAATATGACTTCTCCTGAGCTCAACATAATATTTTCTCCTGCCCAAGTAGGACTATTGGTAGAGAGACTCATTTACACAACACAGTAATATATTTCTCTGACTTACTTGGTCAAATTCAAACTCATAATCTTTGCTCACAATTGGCAAGTGACCTGAATCTGACCGGAGATAGTCTTCTAGGTTCTTCTACAAGCCATCTCAGATTAGCATAGAAATCCACCCATAATAGTTTAGACATTTTTGTGGTTCCTTTTGACCAACAAGGTATCTTAACTATTTTATAGGTTTGTCCTTTTTTGTTGTAATTATTCGATCTATGAGTATTTCTTCATGATTAGTTTTTGATAATTTGTTAATCATGGTGAAGCAGACAATTCTTAATGTAGCGTGAGCATAATCATAAATGCATTGGAAGCAGGTCAATTCTTCCCAAACTCAATTCGTCCCACCCAATTCGTCCATGTACCAATTCGTCCAGGTACCCAATTCGCCCGGGGATACCAATCGTCCCGATACAACATTCTCCTTGTACCATTCGTCCACTCCATAACATGTTAAAAACATTTTTGTTTTTAATTCTACATGATTTGAAAAATAATGTTGTATTTGTGACGATGGTTTATCCTATGAAACGCAGAATATTTTCATGTTGTAATCGATTGTATAGCCTACACACCTGTAAAGTATATGCCTCCGAATATCATCGATGAGCGGTACTCTTGTGGGATCGATTTGTGCGTATTTCTATCTCAAGCTAAATTTGGATTTGCATAAATAATGTCTATTAGGCCTAAGTATTATTCCCTAGTTTTTCAAATTGTTAATACAATTATTGTAAATTCACATTTAACTAAGCAAGAATCTGCCGTACGTAGTAGATTACGACTCGGAGAGCAACCTAAAGGAAATCATATAATAATAATCTGCATTATAACGCGCCTTTTCCTGAGGTTACAAAGCGTCACAATATATTAAAATAAAACCCAACACACAAAAAGAAATTAAAGCAATTACAAGAACCAATTATGGGGTAAGATAATTTTTAACATGGATTTAAAACCTCCATGCGAATGAGAGTCTCTAATGCGACTATTCTTTAATTGGGGAGAATCCCCTGACGGCTTTATTCATTCGATAGAGAAGACCTTGGCCATTGCGGGATTTCCAGTGTATGAGAGCAACTCCTATCGATTTTACAGTGCATTGTGTTGCCTGCGATCGATCCACAACTGAGTCACTTTTAGAGTGGATTTCCTGGCATAACCTGACAATTGCCTATCCAAATTGGTCGAAAACAAAGAGAACGTCTTCAAAGAGAACAGTGATGCACAGCAATGCCGTGTTGCTTATATACTGTACGAGTCAATTCAGATGATCTGGTGTTTACTCTCATGCACGACTGAAAATAGGGCAGAGTTATAAGATTTCTGGCTCTGGATAATTCTCGATAGGTGTTCTATTTGAAGGACATCGATTGAGCTTAGCTTTTTCACACATTGAATATGGGCCATGCGTTTTGAACTCACACCTTCGCGTCGCGTGCAACAATGCAACAAAAAAAAAACGACACTAGCTCCTACCGTCTACAAAATGTATACATTTGAAAAGCTAATGATCTAAGAAATCTGATTCGACATAATCAAGAACATGTACAGGGTGGCTTAAAATTATACAGGGTGAGAAAAAAAATAAAAAAAATACAGAAATTTTACTTATACAAACTATAAACCAAAAATATGTTATAGACACCTGGTATTCATTTGTAAATGTGGCTCGTTGCTCACTAGCACAGAAACCGTGGGTAACATACGTCAAATGTCCGTTTTTACACTTCAATTTACAACCAATGACCCATTTTCTCTCAAATATCAACATAAAATTAAAAAATTTAAACCTTATTTTATTAAGTTTTCTATACATATATAACAATTCAATTGCTCTTAAATTGAAGATAGTAGTGGGGTTTTCGTTTTTAAAATTATACGTTTAAGCTCCCTGCGAATACCCGTACAAAAAGCCGTTTTTGCCCTTCAATCTTAAAACACCCTTGATAAGTTTGTTGGATTTCCTAGAATGTAACATTTTAAACTTTCTTTATTATTTTTCTATGCATATATAATTTCAATTACTATTAATGCAAATATAGTGCGTTTTTCGTTTTAAAGATCCTCCTTTTTAGCCTTCTGTACATACAAAACCCTGCTAAATACGTCCCAAAAAGCCGTTTTTGCACTTCAATCTCACACCACTTGATAACGGCAAGTTCTGTTCTTTTTCTAGAACGTAGCATTTTAAACTTTATTTAAATAGTTTTCTATGAATATAATTTAATTACTATTAAATTGTAAGATATAGTTCGTTTTTTTTTTTTCGTTTTGAAAATCCAAGACTTTTAGCTTCCGTACTACAAAAAACCCTGCGAACTTACGTTCAAAGTAGTCTTTTTACAAGTCAATGTAGGACTACAAGAGAACGCAATTCTGTTTGATTTCTAGAACGTAACATTTTAAAAACCTTTATAAATTTTCTATAACTCAATCACTGTTACATTGCACGTAGCAATGCGTTTTTGGGGACTTGCTAGCCAATATTTCCTTTACTGACTCTCCTAGTCCTAATAAATAATAGACAAATTTTTAAAAGGACTAGAATCGGGGGCAAAATGAAATTCTTCAAAGGGATTTACTCCTAAGTTTATAGCGGGGTAAAACGAAAATGACAATGCATTATAAGGGTTTTGCCGATGTTTTTTAATATGGCACTATTAATCGACAAAATAATTGCTATGGATAATAATAGCATTGCGTGTTCTCTGTTTGACTTAAATATTTTACTTTTTGTCTCGCCTGAACTTGTTTGGCAGAGACTAGTAATCACTTTTCTGTCCTGTCTGTCCGTCTGTCTGTCTGTCTGCTTGTCTGTTCCGTCCGTCCATCCTCCGTGTAAACTGCTGTTGTACAATTTTATCTGGAGTTCCGTATCGGGGCTGCGGGATGTGACTTGGTTGAAAGAAGCGGGTCGACGATTCTCGACTGATTAGATTTTGGCGTAAAATATGCTAATTAAGTATCTACTTTGCATAATTTTACAAAAAATTTCCGGCGAAGGCTGTGTGTCAGTTTGTCTGGAGTTCCGTATGGCATATGATGATAACTTGATGGAAGGGAGCGTGCTGAGAGTTCTCAAACTTATTAGATTCGGGCGTATTCGGGCAAATTCAGCTATGCAAATGAGCTAATTAATATGCAAAAATCAGCGTAATGCTATAATTTGAAACGGTACATCGATATGCAAATTCCGGCTTCTACCTAACTACAACTTCACATTCTGAGACCTTAAAACCACTATAGGCGCCATCTAATGTAATAAACGCCATCAAGCTTTTGTGCTTCTAAACAACTCTTACCACCCTCGCGCTTTCTATATCTGGTCCACTTTTTTGTCGATAGAGGGTTTTCAGATGAAGAGGAAATGGTTAATTATAAGAACGATTGACTTGGCGACAAGGGGTGGGAGAAGGAGGGTGGGAGGAGTATGGCCCGTTGTAACTAAGTCGCCCGTAGCTCGGCGTTCGTGGGATCTTCTATCGGCGTGGACGTGGTTTTACGTCAGTAGTCTTTTAAGGGTATACGCGGTCGTGGTTGGCCCGTGGTGTTGTATCCCCGGATTATGATTCAGATTTTGCGTTAGTTTGGTATGTGGGTTGGGACCGTTACTATATACTTTCTTGGTTATAGCGTGGATTTTAGTTAAAGAAAACGCTATTTTGTGTTGCATGCTGTCGTTAGTGCAATGTCTCTGGAGGTATTTTGTACTTGCAAGGATTTCAAGTGTCCCGGGGATATTGAAAATGTCGGCACCGGTTTGTGTTCGGCGTGTCGCAGTGGCGCGGTGTTATTTGAAAATAATTTGTTCCGTGGTTGTTACGGATTGATTTAAATTGGTTTGTAAAAACGCGTTGAAGATGCAGTTGAAGTATCTTTTTATATGTAATAAAAAAAATATTTGAGATATGAATGATATTAAAGGACAACAACTTTTAGGGGCTCCAAATCGTATAAAGGCGAAAGGTAAAACTTAGATTGTACGTCGTAAAGAATATGACAAGAATTGGTTTTTGTTTTCTGTTTTTCAAAGGTGTTTTTTAAACAAAAAAACAAAAAAACTAAAAAATTAAATAAAATTTTATATCAATGGCTTTTACATGGTTGTTAGATTGTCTGTGCGATTTATCGCTTTTTGGAAGTGCTATACTTGGAGGAAATCTGAGTGAGTTGACAAATTCGTCCTGCGTTGCATGACTATTGAATAAAAAGCGATTTTACACTAAAAACTGACCTTAATGGTGTCTAAACCAATTTGGTCTTCAGATGAGCATGTAAGGTGTCAATTTGAAACGTTTGGGGTGTCAGAATAAACCTGACACCTTTAGGTGTCAGATGACACATTAGTTGTCAGTGACCCCTTTGGGTGTCATAATAACATCTTCGGGTTTCATAATAACACTTTAGGGGTCAGCATGACCCTGTGAGCACAGTTTACACACCAGAAGCAACAAATACTTACAACAAAACCCTCACGGACCTATTAAATATTCATTAAATATCATTCGCCAAAATTGGAATGCATAAGTAGAACTCGAAACCACTAATGCCTTTAAACTAAACCTAAAAAATGAGCTAATTAATAAATATTCAAATTAGGTCTTAATTAAGTAATGGATTTGATCTACAATCTGTCATAAAATTTCATGTTATTTTTCCTTTAACTGCACATACCCTCGTCCTTGTCATCTCATCATCATCCATGACCTGGCTCACAACGGACCTCATGCTCCTTGCCTGTCTGGATCTTGTTAAAATCAATTTGACAATGTTCTCGTCTTGTCTTTCCCTAAGTTTTGTCTTGTCCTGTCCCGTCTTTCCTTAAAAAAAAATAAAAACAACACAAAAAATCACCAACAAACAAAAAACCCAAAGTTAAAAAATAAAAAAAGCGTAATTATAGTAATTTTTAAATAATTTAAATTTTAACTATATTTTATGTATGGTGGGGTCATGCTCAAGTCCATCCGACTTATTATTGCCTCTTCCTGCATTGAGTTCATGCCCTTACATAACCTGTCCTTTTATTCGGGTCAATATTTAATTATTTATTTCTAAATATCTTTAAATTATATTATATATATATATATATATATCATTATAAAGTGTAGCTGCCTGAATGAAAATGCTAATAAAACGTATTTGAATTTGAAAATCTTAAACTGTTAGGGTGGTCAATCCAGAATGACACCTTTGGGGGGCTCATTTTGAGACCCCAAAGGTGTCATTCTGGCTTGACACCAATGTTTTTCCAAGGTGTTCATTCTGGCTTGACAACCTAAAATTGTCATTCTGATACCCTAAATGTGTCACCTAGTGTCATCTGACACCTAAACCGGCTCAAATTGACCCTTTCATGCTCTCTAAAGACCCAAACTTTGACACCTTTTCTTTTTTTCAGTGAGTCTTTTTTATATTTGATTTTCAAATCTTTTCTTTCATATTCGCGGTGTTCATTAAAATAATCAGAAGGAAATTTGGACTGCATATATTTTCCTGAATTATTATTGCATGAACAAAACAAAAGATCAACGAAGTCTATTTAACGAAATTAATTTCGGGGCGGGTGGACAAAAAGGTCGATTGCGTTTGTATAAAAACATATCGGGCTACAGACGGTTGAAAGTCCAACTTTTAATATTTCAGCTTCTTTCAAATATGAGTTCAAATCGATCCACAAAGTTATCATATAGAAAAACTTGGACTGCAAATTGACTCATGATTGCATCAAAAGAAGATCGACGAATTCTATAAAACATTGAAATTTCCTTTCGTGGCGAGGTGGACGAAAGAAGGTCGATTCGTTTTGTAAAACATTATCGGTCTGAAGATTAAAAAGTCAATATGTTTAATATTTCCGGATTGCCTTCTAATTATAAATGCTGAAATAAATTTCGTATTAAGTAAGTTGAGTAGTGTGGTTATAAGTGGGTAATCATATTTATACTTTATATAACGCTTTTTTACATGGAAATGGTAAATTACATCTTCATTGCGACTTCGGATTATACAACAATATGCTTTAATATATTTTTTACAGATTGAAGAGTTCTTCCCATATGGATTCTTAGGGGTCCTTTTTTGTTAAAGAGGGATTTGCGTATACTGTAGGCCCATATACCTTGGGTCCGACTGGAACCGTGACGTGACAATCGGGCAAAAGTAAGGAGATTTTGGTCAAGGCTCCATATTTACTGAATCTTTCGAACAAGATTAAACAGGGAATCTATTTCCTACCTTGTATTTGGGGGTACATAAATTAAAGACCCCCAAAAAATAATGCAGGCATGTCTAAATACTACCCCCATAGGTTACCAACCATTATCTTTGCCACGTAACATAAATTATATCAAAGTTTTTGTTTGCTTCCGTAAATTTTGATAACCCTTCTTGCCCCCTTGCGATCAACAAAACACAATACCCATTATAAGAAATGATCTCCCTTTTTAAAAGGGGTTTCAATTAAAAGTATGGCCATATTGGATTGCCATTTTCAGCAGTGAAAGACCGCAATTCTTCCCATGTGTGATGTGTGTCACTTAATGCATGGCCTGATGCGTGGTTGTGTATTGTAACCTTGAAATAATGTCTTCAGTTGCAACTTTGAAAAATTTGACACATTTTCGTAAAATGGACATTGTGTTGGTGATAATTGATCACATGAGCAAGAAAGGTGTCAAAAATTTGCAGAACAATACAGACTATTGATTCAATTTATGTTTTTGTGCATAGACCAATGGGTTGTAACTTATGGGGGAATTAAGACATGGGCCTGCGTTACTTTGTTTTTTTGGTCCTTTATATCTTAAACGTGAAAACAAAAGAGTGATTTTGATTTGTTTATATTTCAATAAAACATATAGACTGAGTTTACTACTTAACTCAATAGGATATTTTTTAAAAACAATCATTTTCAGATTAAGTCCTTTCAGATGGGGATATTTTAAGGGGAAGGTTAACATCAGTGGGAAAAAATCAGAGCTTTATTTTTTTACGCAACACCCAGGTATATGAATCTCTCGTTGCCTAACCTTATTAACTTTGCTTAACATATTACGCAATCATGGATCCATACTTAAGGTGCATTTCGTGATTCCAGCACCTCTGTTGATTCGGGTAGTCGGGGGGACGAGGCCATGGATCACACCGAAATACCCCTTTATAAGATAGGAATAAGGTGATAATGTAAAAAAAATTCGTATAGACTCACTAATGGAACAACTTTAGCTCCATCAATTTGGACAATTTTAGGCAGGGTTGATGTTCATTTTCCTGGGGAAGGGAATATGGATAGTCTATTTTACCAGCGTTTTGCAAAATTACAATTAACTATTACGCTTTAAAATTCAAGATTTTAGCATGAAATATATAAAATAAGAAACCAATTGTCATTCCCGAATCAAATCAATTTAGAATTAATTCATCTACCTTATTGGCACTGTGCCTGTTGGAAGGAACGAGACGGTTATAGAATTATATTTGTCATGCCAGTTTATGAACAAAAGGTATACACTTTAGAATATCATATTTCTGGCGTTTGGTGTACCCTTTAATAACAGTGGCACATGCGGAAACGGTTCATCCAACAATACGAGGGAGAAAACAAAAAACACTGGCACAAAGTCTTTTATATGAAACAAATAACATTAACTTCTTTTAGTGGTAAATGAGCTGTACGTAGTTATGTTTGTAACTACATACTATTACCTACATGTAACTCCATTAGGTTAATGTACACGATCACCCAAAAATTGTACCGTGAGGTTTCATCGTGCTTAGTTCCAAGATAGTGCTTATTATATAAACGCATGGAAATATTCTGACATTTTATTGGTGGAAAAAACTGTCAAAGGGACATAAAATAGTTTTATCTTTTCACCCAAAAAACGGGTCAACCCCGGGCAATCGTCCCATTTTGATGGGAAGCTTTGGACCGGTCGGTCAATAGTCGATTTTGATGGGAACTTTTGGACAGGCAGTATTTTAAACATCGCCCGGGTATATGGATTGGACTAATGGGGAGCTCAACTTCGGCTAAATTCATGACGTGAATTAGGTGAGTCCTATAACACTATTTTATTTTTAATATTTTTAGGTAATTTGATGCCAATGCGTTATATAAAAACACAATATTAATGACTATTTATTCGGGCAATGGTCAAAATATTTGCCCTCGGTGACAGCAGACCGTGGGCCTTACTATCCTTCGACCTTCGGTCTCGGGGCAAAATAGTGGGCCCACGGTTTGCAGTAACTGAGGGCAAATATTTGGTACCATTGCCCTCATGAGCAGTAAAGTAAATATTGGATACTATACTGTGAAAGGCACTGGGATTCAACGAGCTGCCATAAAAACGGATAGATATCGACAAGGCTGGAGACAATATACAAATTGGTATCATATTGTACCCTGCTTGACACGACTGAAAAATCACGGATGTGGAAAATTAATCGATGATAATCCCGCGTAAAAACATCCATCCATTCTTTGACCCACTCTCAAATCATCGGACTTGGTATATAGGCCTATTTTCCTGGGTATTACCCCATCCATGGTATTACAAACTAAATCTGGACCGTCACACTATATTGCATCACGATATTACTAATCGTGGACGAAATTGGTGCTTTGGGCGAATTGGGTACGATTGGTACCTGGACGAATTGGTACGCCAGGACGAATGGTACGCATTATAGGACGATGTGTGGTGTGGGCGAATATGGTACCTGGACGGAATGGTGTTGGGACGATATTGGTTTTGGGGAAGCATTTGACTCAGATTCATTCATTTTAAATGAAAATAATTAGTCATAACATGGACGGAGGTCATTAGGCCAAGTACATACAATTTGATTGTGTCATATTTGTTTGCAGAGAATGGTGCATCTCTGTCAGAGGTGGGGGGAAACCGTATCCCAGCATACTTTGTGACCCCATCAAGGATGCTAGTTTACCTAAAGGGACACCATTGTGCAGATTGTGGTGACGTTTCTCCGTAGTGATGGTTTTAAAGCAACTTCTGATGAGGTTAAGGAGACATGAGGATGATTTCCAGAGAAACGAGAAGCGCCCCAATTTTGGTCGAACCACGGTTTTTTGTTTTGCATATTTGGAATGCTTATAACCATGTATTAGATAACACTGAAGGAATATTAGCCGAATACGCCTTCTTAGTAAGAAGATGATGATTTTAGTTTACTTTCTGTCGTGCCGACAGACAGAAAGTCCAAAGCATGATTTTCTATGGGGCCGATTGCGATAGCAGGCAAAATCAAAACAAGGGCTTGCGGGTTTGTACTTGTTTGTTCAATTAAAACCTTTGAACGTTCATCGGTAGGTGTCTCGGTAGGTGGTTACGGCCGATTCCAGTGAAAATTGTAAGAAAAATTTGTATCCTCAATAATATTTCCTCCTGTCCACGTTAAGGAATAAGTTTTTACAATCAGTAAGTAATTGCTTTGGTGATGTGTGCTATAAAAAGGTCTAAAGTGCATACATGTACTCTTCATTTCCAGGAACAAAATGCAGAGCATTTGAAGTTTGAGTTGAAAGTACAAAGTAATAAAATGATTGGAAATTACTGATGCTAATTTTGTTAGCAAACCAATCTGGGGATGTAACCAAAAAAATTGAGGAGGAAGTCAACTTCAATGGCTGACTCTGAGATTCTCCCAAGGAGGGCGCCCTCAATTTCAAACAATTAGTGTTTTTGCATGTACCACAAGCTTGTCCATATACTAATCACGGTTTTGAAATAGCAAGCTTCAAATCGAAGTCCTTCATATTGACAAATCACAAACTTTGTTATAAATTTCGGATCCGGAAATTTTGTTCTACACAGTATAACCTATGGCACGCAATACTAGAACAATAAAATGTTTACGAATCAAAACACAAAATATCGCAATTCGTCTTAAACTTTGTAATTGTGCATTTGAGGTTACTGTCTTTAGTTCTGGGTGAACTAATTTGTAATTATTAATCAAAAAAAATGTATAGTTTGAATCTCTGAGTCAAGCCTTAAGAGATTCATATAAAAGTAGGCATTGTAGGCACTGTGATTGTAGGGTCATAAAAATACATCCAAAAGTTTTAAAATCTAAGCGTTCATTGGTCTTAACTTAGCCAGTGTTGTTGTTGCATTCTCAAGCCATTGAGAGACCAACCTTTGTATTGTATACATTTGGGATGATACGTTTATATGCTACATTGTGTATAGTATCCCCTTTTTAGCGTGTTGCAAAGATAGTCCTATCCCTTTTTTGAATTGGATTGGTTGACTCAATCCCTTTCCATGCTCCCTCTGTCTTACTCCCTTCTCCCTTTTGTCCTCCTGCCTCCCTCTTTCCCCTCCCACACTATTTTTCTTTTCACCCGTCTCTTCGCCACTTTCATTCTTTCTGTCTATTATGCCATTTCTCTTTCTCTCCCTTACTGTCCTGCCCTCCCTCTCTCCTCCTTTGTTTTTGTCCACTACTCACACTCAACTCACTCACTCACTCACTCACTCACTCACCCACTCATCACTCCCTCACTCACTCATCACTCACTCACTCACTCACTCACTCACTCCCTCACATCCTCCTCACTCCACTCACTTCCCATTTAATCATCAATCAAGCAATCATCAATCACCCACTTCTCTCTCACTTATTTTTCATGCACGTATTTTTTTTATATGTTTTGCCTTCATTAGTGTGGTAGTTACATCCAAAAGAAAGTTTACATAATCTGTTTGGTTCTTTCCTGGTTGGAGGAGTCCTATTTCTAAGCAATGAAACAGGATTCAGTCACAATGAACTGCCAGTCAACCCATGATTGAGTTTTGAAGACACCCCTTCAGGTTGGTTCAGACTTCATCTTTCAAACACGCTTTCACACTTGATGCATTAACATATGTGTTGCATAAAAAGCATGTACAAAAAGGCTATTGTTGACTATGTCTGCCATGACGTATGAACCCACCATTAGGCCAAAAAAATTGTTGTATTGGAGTAGGGGGCCAGTGCAAAATAGGGTAAGGCGGCGGATTTTTTTTTTTTAATAATGCATTATACTAATCAAATCATCACACATAGTCTTGTAATGTTATTAATATTGATACTTTTGACATCAATCTTAAGAGAAGTGCCAAAGTTACAACCAAACACAAAAAAACACAAAAATTTGAGAAAATCGGTTAAAAATCAGGGTAAAAACACTTGAAAATAAGATTTTTGAAAATCCTAATACAATTTCAGGTAGGTATACTTTGTATCAGGGGCTGATTTTCAAAATTAGGGTTGGTTGGGTGGTTACATACCAAACAATTGTTTTGGCCTTAGTGACTAACAGTAAGAATTCGCTTTTGGAGAGTGAAGTGAAGTACTTTTGTGCATTGCACCTGCTTTTTTGTATAGTCTCAACACATCTGCCATACCCTCGTAATACAAATCCAGCACCCTGTGGTATGGCTCCTGTAAGTTATGTTTAGCTAATTAACCTCTTAGTTTCACTTGCTTTGAAAATTATTAATTGATTTTTATAAGTCATGTTTAAAGCACTACACCCCATTTTATATGATTTGTAAGCTACTTTGTCATATGGGATCATCAGATTTATCGGTAGACATATGTCATATATATTATGCACAGTGCCTTTCCAGTGGGAATTTTTTAATAGAACATTGGTGACATTAATTGACATCATGTGCCTGTATATGCCATATGTCAATCAATTCTCTAATAAACTTCAAAACGGCCTCAAACTTAAGATGAAGGATATTGGGGAATGAATTATCTCACAATTTGGTCTTGGGGGAAAAACATTCGACAATTTAAAAGAAATCATCTTAAACTATGCGATTAGGCGATTCACATTTGACCACTTAGGTTATATTGACAGGTTTGTAGCTATACTCACCCTCTCTTATCAACGCACTCAGTAACTCTTTCATGACTTGTATGACGTTGACCAGTTCACCTTTCTTATGGTACTGATATGTACTTAAGTGACTTCAGAGATCCGTGGTGATCATAAACCCTTTCTGCTTCTGCACTTGGAGAAAATTCCCTCATTGAGCCTCAAGGAATTTTCTCACCATTTACATTACACCCGTTAGAGTATGGTTGAAAAAGGGTCCATCATGTAGAACCCTGGTTTAACCCATGCTAAAGTTAGTGTTTCCTTTCAATTGTAATTGCATGTTGTACATTTAACCCTGACATGCTAGTTTGATCATCTCTGCAAAAACAAAAATATGGGATAAATTAAGAATTTTAAATTTAATTTTAAAGATTACGTTTTTACTGTTTTTTTTTTTTAGAAAAACAGAGAAAACTTAAAGAGAGATATGTTATTTGCCTCTCAAGAATTAACTTGTGACCCATCCTTCACTCCACACGAATGAATGGTTGCTATATGTGGACATGATTTTAAATAAAAGAATTAATTCATGCTACCAGACCTTTGCAAATTGGGGGGGGGGCAGAAGGGTGCCGGTATTTTTGAGGGGCGAATTGTGTCCTTCTCCTAGACACTGTACAAAGGTCAGTTCATTTGGGGGGCTGGCGGGAAGGTTCCATTTGTGTGGCAAGCGCCCCTGCCCGCTCCACCGCTGGTTACAACACTAATTTGCAAAAGTTTTTCTCATAAAAATTCCCTATTCTTCACAGGAGTAGAAAACAAGTATGGTCATTGCTCACAGTGAGGGTTGATGCTTAGGCAGAAAGCATCAGAAGATTACAGAATAAGTGAAGACATATTGACCTTGCAAGGTGAGGCACCACAATGAATTCATTTTGTTATTATTATTACAGTTTAGAGGCCGAGCCCTCGGAGATAACAGCCACGGTGGCTATTGGTATCCCTCAACTGACCAGACGGCTTGGGACAGGGTAATCACCCGACTCTTCTCAAAACTGACTGTGTTATACAGGTATAACCTCGTACATGGGACCAATGGCTTAATGTCCCTCTGGACTTGAAAATATCTTGTTTCAGGCAAATATGGTAAAAAAAAAGGAAGGCAAACATCATCCAAAGGCCAATTGCTTGCTTTGAAGCGTGGGGCAAACGTCACAAAATTTACTAAGGTTTGAGTAATATTTTTTGGCAATGGCAACGCATGTGTTGCTTGTGGCGTGAGGTGCATCGTTGTACACCCCAGTAGTGCATGTTTGGCGGGGAAACAGCGTACTAGTAAACTGGCCAAGAAATTATTATTCCAACTATATAGCACAATATTCAGGGATTATATCATGTGTTCTTTTCAGATGAGGATGTCTTTGGCACACATGGTTTCTTCAGCTCTTTTCCCATTTGCTGCACATGGCTGGCCTAACCGGTAATAGACCATTGCATGCTTGAAATCAGATTATGGAAAGTCCTGGTACTGTACGTAATCAATAGTAAACTTAGTATTGAGAATCCAGCTAATAAAAAACACAATCATTATCCTTTAATTAGGATTAAGATGGATTATTTGAAGGATTAGTTTTACCCCTAAAAGACAGCAGATTTGAAGCAGTATTACCCCTGCACCCTGAGGAGACGGACGAGACCATCTTGTTGTTCTGGGTGGCTAGAATGGTTGTTGACAGGGGCCTGAAGCTATGAGAAACTACGTTTCACCGAAGTAAGTACACTGTTTTTGTTTCAGATGTTTTACATACACCATGCTTTGTAGGTACCATATGATATGCAAAAGAGTAGAATTTCTTGACCACAGTTGTACAGGGTCAACTTTTAAAGTTGCTCCAAAATTTGGTTTAAAAAAGTGGTGCAAATGATTGAGGGGAAGTTGTTTGTAGGATTAAAAGAGGAATAGTTTGGGTCTTTTCTTTGGTCGTTAACAATTGTTACTCCAAAGTAGGGAGGAATCAAGGTCATAACCACCATTGAATACATGGATGTGACCTTGTTGCCCCCACATTGGTAACTAGCTTTAGGACCAGTCAAACATTCCGTATTGAATCCTAGAGTCAACCAATAATATGCCCACCCTATTTTATGCAATTCAGAGCAACTTTGAAAATTTGACCATGTACAACTGGAAATGGCCCTTTTATTGATTTTTGCTTGTTTTATCCAAACTCAAAAATTTCGGGCGGTAGTAGTTACAACTATTTACCTTTTGGAATCCTTCTGATCAGACAAAAATGTGATATACTTTTCCCATGATTGAATCAATTAAACTTACCCCTGTGTAAAACTTGGTTACCCCCCTACTGGTTATAGCTATACCATTCTAGAAATGCTATCATGTATTTGTGTATGCCAAGTATACCGATTACTGCATAATAATTGTTGTTTGGTGTCCTTTCAGGATACTGAAAAATTTGCTTGATCATGGCACTTTCTTTTTAAAAAAACTTGTTTTGCTGGTTGTGCTAGAGCTACCTAGGTGTGCGCATATTTCAAGAAAAACTGGATTTTTGCATGTTTGTAATAAACAGTTGTCTATATGATATTTTAAATATAATGATCCATATATTACTTTACTGTTATCTTATTTATAATTGTATCTGTAATTTTGTATCGGCCGACTTTTTTCGGCAGCGACTTAGTAATCCTTCTGTCTGTCTGTCTGTCGTCTGTCTGTCCATCCGTCTGTCTGCTATCTCTGTCTGTCTGTCTGTCTGTTGTCTGTCATGCTGTCTGTCTGCCTGACGTCCGTGTTCACAGGCTGTGTACGATTTATCGGGATTTCCGTATAAGGCTATGATGATGTACGTGGTGCGAAAGAGGCGGAGGGTCCACGAGTTCTCGACTTGATCGTTTTGGGGTAAAATATCCACATTAAGTATCTAATTTGCATAATTAACGAAAATTTCCCGCAAGGCTTGTGTACAATTTCTGGAGTGTCCGTAAGGCGTATGATGATGTAACTGGTAGATGGGAGTGGGCGGAGAGTTCTCGAACTGTTAGATTACGGGCGAGTAGTTCGGCGCAAAGTAAGTATGCAATATATGCGCGAATTAATATGCCTTTAAAAAAAAAACAGCGTAATTGCTATAACTTTTGAAACGGGACATTGGATACGGAAAATTCCTTACACGTGCATGAAAGCCTATCATGGTGGCATCTTTTTTGCAATGTGAACGTTGTGTGATACATGCGGCTTAGGTATGCAAATGAGCTAATTAAATATGCGTAATTACTCTGTTACTCTCTGAAAACGTTACATCGGCTAGGCCCCAAAATTCATTCGCTTGAATGAGCTTCTTATGCCGTACATCTTTTGTATGAATCAACAATTGCGGTCGACGTGCAAGTGGATCAAATAAAGGGGCATTGTTGATGCATATTTGATTCTAAATTAAATATGGTAATTGCTGTACGCTTTAAACTGGTACTTGGATATGCAAAATTCCTTCGCTACATGAGACTACTATATGTAACATCTTTGGGTGAATCATAATTGTGGTCAAAAATGCATGTCAGCCCCCTTAAAGGGGCATCTTTGATTATTTAAAATTGCAACTACTGCTACAGCTTGGTCATTTCAACCCAAATTTCTCAGGTTGTCAATGGTCAGTGTGAAATTCCTACAACCTCAAAGAATTGATTCAGGGAAGGGGGGGGGGTTTGTCTACCTTACAATAAATTAGGTTAGCATGTGTTTATTTTGCATTATAGGTCTCGGTGTGATTGGTGGTGTACAAAACAGAAGACTTATCAAAAGGGGGGAGTACACCACAACAAAGGGGGTAATTAAAACATCAATATAGCCAGATTCAGTGCCCATGTTTTCATGAAATGATTGTCTAGTTCTGGTCAGTCTTTGGTTAATTGCAGCATGGTTTACATTATTGGGAAAAAGTGAAAATCGCAAAATTGTGCATTCACCGCTTTCTGACCCGTAGGCGACTCAAATTTAAAATGTGGTCACAATTTTTTTTCAAAAATGTGTTTATTTTTTTTATTTTTTTTCCTTTTTTTATATTTACTAAATTTTAGTTGAATTTTAAGGGGATTTTTGCATGACTTTTCATGATTAAATCTACATGGAAATTGTCTTTGACCCCTGGGGTGGTGTCAATGAAAGGCAGGAAATAAAGGAATACTATAATGCAAACCCGGGGATGCTACTCCTAACCATTACTCTGGTTTTATGATTATGATGGGGACATTTCAAGATTAATATCTCCCAAACGGAAGATTTTGTGACCTCTATGGTGGTATCAAATGACAAAGAGTGAGAAGTTTTATAGAATACTATAAATGCAAAAGAAGAAGCCTATGAGGCCAAACGCAACCAGACATGCCAATCTTGCCCGAGGATTTCACCACTGTATCCAGAAGTAAAAAAGGTTGTCCCTAACCCATCACCAGCTACTGATCAACACAAGTAGATACAACAGCTCCCACTCCTTCAATGCTAGTCCCATCACCACCACCGCCACCACCAGGCAAGCAGAGTCAAGATCCACATTGCTACCTCCACCACCCACCTTTGTTCCTTCTGCACCACTTTAACACCAGCTAAATCTTATGCCCAGGTCACATTGGCTCCCCCGCTCGATGTCATCACCATCACACATGGCCATAGGCGGCCAAAATCTAAACTTTCAACCACGTCACATGTTCTGTTATTGCCAATTCAACATTTTCAAGAGGACTGCACAAAGACTTGTACCAAGAGCTAAGGTAACAGTGATACCAGCATACCTATCCAAGAGGCAGGGATCATCCTCTCTAATTTGGATTGCGACAGATCAGGTATGGTGTGTTATATGAATTCATGAAATCACAAATGATGATGAGAAACAATACTCCAGATAAATTGTGGTTAAATTGATGAATGGATGAATAGAGTCATGCGAAGTCACATACATTTTCCAACATCAAAGGTCATCATATCACTTGGCCTCCCACGCTATGATCACATTGAACGTGACTCTAGAGTAGAGGATAGTTAAGCGTTGATGAAAAAAAGCAGTCCGTGTAGCTAATTGTCCTCGCGTCACTTTTTGCGATCATAGCAACTTTCAGCAAAATGGTGCTATAAAAAAACACATGATATGTGAGGATGGATTTCCTCGTACAGATGAGGGCACACGTTTACTTTGCAGTAATGTTAGATGTAAAGTTAGAGTTAGTTGTAGGTATGCGTTTACTAGGATAATAGCCCAATGGACATACACACTAATTCATCTTTATTTAAAGTATAGGGGCATGGAATATAGCTTGCCTTTCACTAACGTATTTCAATGTCCGCACCAACAAATTAGATTCCTGAAGTTTATGATTGTATCGAATCTTGATATCTTTTGTCTTTCAGAAACACATGTTAATTTGTCTGATAAATTGATTTGAGGGCTTTCATATTGTTCAAAATTAAGGCAAAGTCGTCAAAAGCGACTCGTGCATTTGGTGGGCTTGCAATTGGTGTCAAGCATAATTTGATTAACGGTATAACTTTTTTAAAACCAACTCCTACTGCTTTATGTGGATTAACACTTGATAAAAAATTTTTTGGTTTTCCCAAAAATTTATATATGTCAGGTGAGATCAGTCCAGCAGGTTCTTCATTGAGCCAGCAGCGGAGATGATATTTTTCATTGATTGAAAATGAGTAGCCCAAATTTTCTAAGTAGGCCAAATGTTACCATTATGGTTATTTTATGCAAGAACGTGTACTGAATCAGATTTATTTCCGATGATAGTGATAAATATCTTGACATTATTAATTATGTGTGATACTCCACTTTCTAGACAAAAATTTGGATACCCATCAAGTTGATAGTCATGGGAAAGCCTTAATTGATTTATGTAAAAATAGTGGCTTCGTTATTTGAAGGGGCGGCACCTGGGTGACCTGCAGGGTCAATTTACTTGTTTTAACCAGGTAGGTCTTCCAAGTTAATTGCACTTATTTTATGTCACTCTTCTATTTTCTCCATTGTTAATTTTGTTAAAGTTCATGATTTACCCTTACTCTTTCATGCAGGGTAGATCTGTACATTCAGACAAATGTTATAAACTTAAGTGATACTGATAACAGTATCTCCAATATTGTTCCTATGTATGATCTCCCCTCAGTTTATTGGACATCAACATCTAATGAATTATGGAGGAAACATGTTACAACAGTCCAATCTGAAAATGAGAGTTTTTTTAGCATCGTTATCTGACAAATGAAAACACAAATTATATGGTGGTCAAGTTCAATGAACATTAGAATTCCATGGTTTAAACAAGCAGGTATCCTAAGAAAGAAACCCAACCTTCTATGTTGGTACTAAAAAATCAACCTCTAGAATCAATAAGAAATGGTATGATACTGAGTGGAAAGATTTAAGTGATAAACTTACATCGCTAGCTCGTTGTATCCGTAAAAACTCATCTAATCTTACTTTAATTAATAATTATCGTTCTCTAAAAAGCAGGTATAAGAAACTTCTAAAATCAAAAGCAATCTCAGTTCGGGGCTGGTATTTGTAAAAGGCTGATGATTTAGAAAACAAAGACCCAAAATCATTTTGGAAACTGTATGATGAGCTGTGTGTGTGATAAAACAAGCAAGCTAATTAAAACCTAATTTCACCCGATAGTGGTGGGGAATGCATTTTATAATCGAATAATCGTAATTCTTCATGATACTGATTGTGACTTTACGGACTTTATTGATTCTTTTGGGAAAATCAATGAGGATAAATCTTTTAGTGCACTTTGATTTCCCTGTAACTACTAATGAGGGGTAGAGCAATTTCTGGTTTAAAAAATAAGAAATAAGAAAAAGCACCCAGGTTTGATGGTATTCGTTAAGAAATGTTTGGAAATGGTAGTTAGTATCAGTCTTGCCCCTATTTTAGCCAAAATTTTCAATTCAATTCTACTTAGTGGTAGATTCCGGATGATGAGACTGAGTACCCTCTCAGTAATTCATTTATAAAAAGGGTGACAAAAAATAACCCTAAAAAGTATAGAGGTATAGCTGTTTCCAGTAACCTTTGTAAACAACGATTTGCCTTTAATTCCATTATAAACAGATTACATCATTTTTGTAATTTCTAAAAAATCCGCACATGAACAGATTGGGTTTAGAAAAAGGGGTTCTCGTACACAGGATCACATTCTTGTTTAAAAAACTATTCTTGATGAGATATTATTTCTAAAATCAAAAAACTTTTGTTTGGTTCGTAATTTCCTTTCAGCATGTGATACGATCTGGCGAAAGGCCTCTTGTTTAAAAAATTGGTTAGGGCTGGAGTTGGCGGTAAAATGATCAAGATTTTCAGAATTGTATTCTTCAGTTTCTTTTTCTGTTAAGTGTTCAACCAAACATACCAAATCTTAATATTCAGTGGTTGGTTAAGCAAGGTGTGTCCTAAGTCCTTTTTTTCAATGTTTCTCTTAGTGACCTTCCTGATATTTTGATTGAATTATGTGATCCTGTACACTCAACAATTCCCCATTGAGTTGCCTAATGTATGATGATGATATAATATGATTATTGAAGTTCAAATGGTCTTCAAAATGCTCTAAACAAATTACATGATTATTGCTCAATGTGGGAAATATGTGTTAATATTGATTAAAACAAAAAATTTTATGATTTGTAATAGAAGTGGGCATCTCATTAATAATTTTTCATTGTTCATATGGTATATGTTCTTACAAAATATGACCATGTTTATATAGTTATCTGGTATTCTTTTTGTACCCTCAGGGTCATTCACAAAAACTATTAATGGTCTTAAAGAAAAGGCAAATAAGGTCTTTTTAAAATAAGGAGAAAAACTTGTATAGTTGCTTCCTGTAGATGTAGTTAAAATTGTTTTTTACACTCATTAAACCAATCTTAACATATGGGTGGGCCTATGGGGCCCACCATACTTACTTAAAGGGCCTAAAATGATTGTAACTTTATTGATTATGTGATAAAACCAGCTATGAAAATAAAATATTCATGTTAAAAATGCAAGCCATATTTTAGGAGTAATCGTAAGGCTACCAAGGAATGCAGTCAGAGGTGTGAATTAGGTAGTTATCCAGTGTTAATATCTATGCTTACAACTTTCTTTGAAATATTGTTGGAAACTTAATCAAGTTGTTTGTTTGGAAGTTCATCCCTTGTTGTCCATGCTTTGATTGAAAATCGTTCTTTTCATATGGTAATTTTCTTCTCTTGGTCAAAGGGTATTAAATCTCTTTGTAATTTAATTAACAATATGAATGTGTTGGATAAACCCAACATTATTTCCAAATCATCAATAATGACTTAGTTCACAGCTTGAATCAAAAATATGATATAGATGGTATTTCCTCACATTCTACCAAACAAACGAATTAGAACGTACTTTCAATTTAAACATCATTTAGTCAAGAGAATTATGTTCAATTCTTAATCGTATTCAAAGATCTACTTTTTAAACTCGTATTAGTGCACACATTTTAATGATCAAAAAGGGTCGTCTATTCTTACCTTAAAATCCCTCCTGAAAAACAGGATCGTAAACTTGTGAATTACAAGAAACAGAAAATGAATATCATTTTATAATGAACTGTTGTAAAGCTTAGTACTACTCAGCGTTTTCTAAAATGCTTTTATCTCATTTAATTGATTGCTTATAACATGATAATTTCTCAGATAATGAGTAATTCTTCAAAAATAATGACTGCCGTGATTTTGACAGTTCTCAAAGGTAGTATTAATTTTGTTATTTCGGCTTTGAATATTCGTTTAATTGTTTAATTATTTCATGTAATATGTGTGTAGGGTGTCATTGATCATACTATTTGTTGGGTGAATATAATAAATTTGGCCGTTTGGTCATACTAAACTGTAAAAAATGCAAATCGGGGGTGCTACTCCTAAAATGTATCTTACTGTGCTTGTGGGTGGACTTTGTCAGATTAATATCTCCAACAACGGAACAAGTTGTGACCCCTAGGGTGGGTGTTCAATGAAGGGAGGGGTATAGAATACTATCAAATGCAAACCCGGGGTCTACTCTAACATCTTAGTTTTGCTCTTGTTGAGGACTTCTCATGATTAATAATCTCCACAATGGGGAAAATGTTTGTGACCCTGGGGTGGTGTCAAATGAAAGAGCAGGAAGTAAAGAATACTATAAATGCAAAACCAGGTGTGCTACTCCTACACAATCTCTGACTTATGCTCGTTGGGGAGGGAAATTCAAACTTGCAAGATTAATATCTCACAATGGAAAAGTTGGAACCCTAGGGTGTTGTCAAATGAAAATAGTGGGAAGTAAAAACTAGTTAAGAATTGGAGTTATATGCTTGCACAACTTTTTGGGACACCCTGGACTCGAACAGTTGCACTCTGGTGTGTGCTTTTTGTCTTACAATTTAAAGCGCGAGAAAGCAGGCGAGACTGTGGTTCGAGAACCGCCTTGTTGTTATACTTTGAATATTTCGTTGCTGCAGGACCTCCTTGAAGGTCTCAGTGCTTGTTACGAAGGGGCTACTCTAAATCATGTTGTTTAATGGCACTCAAAAAATATGAAGTTCTCCTACTGTTATGATTTATTTTCACACAGATACGATTTACACTTCTATGGTACATGATGCACCATGGGCGTAAAGATGAGCAAAATCCCTCGGTACGTGATCGATCCACTGGATGTTATACATGGCAATCCTTAAGGTGAAGAAACGATTGGCGACAGATAAAATAAATCAAGGAATGCAAGCAGGACAGCACATTGCGTGCCATTGATGGTGGAAATTAGTGCCAAAGGTAGGCCCACCGCGAAAACTGTGGATTGGCATCAGGAAGGGCATCCAGGCAATTATCTTTTGCTCCAATCAATCCTCACACAGCAGGAGTTACAAATATTTAGAGAAATTACAACTGCTATGTTCAAGGGGTAGATAAGGTGTTTTCAGTGTGCTGAGCATTCCTGACGATTGGTTCAAAAACTTGAACTTATGTGCTTTTTTGAAGCTAATCAGCAAACATGGTTAGAATACTGGTAGGGCTGAAGAAGAGGAGATGAAACAGATGATAAAACCCCCCCCCCCCAAATTCTTGAAATTTAAGTTACTTTGTCACTATAAATCATTGTGAACAACCAGTGCAAAAATTATAAGAAAATGTACTTGTGGGAAGAACACTACTATTTTGAAGCATAACTCGGTTCTTTTAGCCTCAAAAGCTGAAATATTAGGAAATTTTTAGCTTCACAAAGCCTGCACATTTCTCAAATTTTCAGTTTTAAAGCCCATACTTTTAGGGACAGCTCAGTTTGAAAGAGCCCAAGTTCAGAAACCTGGGGGCCCCACATGGCTAATCAAAAAAATTCTGTTCTAAAAATAGTATCACTTAATACTAATTCAAGTAGATGGTAGATGGACTATGTCTTGTGGTGATACTTATTAGAAATAACAGCAAGCAAAGTAAATGTGTATGTTTTTATATTGCAGGGTCTTCATGACAGGTTAACACATGGGAATATGCGAGCTAGATCCAGGGAAACTAAAAAACTGGCAATAGAAACGGGACAGAAGAAGAAAGACCTACCCTAATGGGATCCCAGAATGTGGGACAGATGCACTCAGGTTTACTTTATGTACATGACAAAGCTCAAGGTATGTGGAAGAGATGGGTGCAGTGTTGTGGGAAGTTTACGCTGCTTTTAAAAAACATAGGTTGATGAATTTTTATTCATCTTTCCCTGGAGATTGCAGGGACACAAGTGTTTGAAAAAAAAATATGCGCTTGGCTGACTTGAACCGGCAACATCTGTATTACTAGCATGTTGATATTGTGAACTAAACTAAAAGTCTGGGTTTTGGAGAGTAAGAGGAGCAAACAGATTCAATCTATAGGGGTTAGGTCTGAATTTGATAGGTTTTTGCAAGGGTGAACTGTTTGAAGATATTTTAATCCTATTAAAAATTGTAACGTTAAGTTATGTATAGTCATATAAGGATAAAGACAGGGTGTGATGATATTTAGTCCAGGAGCTAATCTCATACGAGCCCTATTACAGCGTGTTTTGCGTACCTAATACTACGAAAAGGTTTACACCATACTTCGTAAGTAATAAACCCTATAGATTAGTGCCAGGTAGGTATTACTCTCAAATTGTTGGTAGCACGTTTTTGTACAGGTCATAATAGAACATACCCTCAATAAACAGAAATGTCAGAAATTAAGGGGTAGGGAAATGTTAATGACGAGGTGGTAGATTTACTTGGTATTACTTCATACACTAATCCTTAAATGCATTATAAAAATATCATGTTGTTTAGTGTATTGTACAGTACAGAAGGCTCTATGAGTCAAAAATACCTGATATATTTTATCTTAGGTATCAGCTTTAAATACACAGCTCTTGCCTAGCCCTCATCTTACTGAGCATTTTCTGAACACACTTTACACGGGGCCGAGGTAGCTTTTTAATTTTCTATAACTGGCTATTGCATGATGCTGACTTTGGTACCTATGTATTGCTCTGGTTTCCTCTATCCAGAGAGACCAAAATAAGAACCACAATAGCAAAGGTTACGTTACTATGACGTTAATATGTGAGTGCACCCTCACAAATATGTAAAATCACGGCGGACAAATTAACAAAAATTGGTTTTGAATTAAAAATCCTAGAAGCATCGATTTTTACCAAAGTTTTTCGGCTAAATGTTTATGAAAAAATATATTTACCTAAACAATAAGATTTATTCCATATAACTCAGAATTGTAATACAAACATTGGAGGGCAGATTATGCCCAACTCCTCGCATTATGTTTGGGTAGGGGTGTGTGGCCCGGATGTTCAGGGGGATTTTTCACACAAGAAATAAACAAAAAAAATTAAAACGGAATTTGCTGACCCTTACTTTACCTAAATGTGTTTGACAACCATCGGTATCTATACTGTGACATAAACATAGCATAACATTAACTATAAAAACTGAGAATCTTTCAAACCATTAACCATTTGACATCCTGTGAGTATTCATTCTTTTGTCAGAAGGCGACCAGGGATTTTCAATATGGGACAAAATGGCTTGGGCAACAGGATGATGGACTTAGTGTAAAACATGCTTTGATGGTGGTTTGAGTGAAACCCAGAAGCTGAGACAAAACTTTTTTCACACTTCGGGTTTGCATGATTGTGTTCATTATAATTTTATTAAACATACATGGGAATTATTGAAGAAAGCTACCCTTTCTTATACCATGTATACCAAATATTCAAGGAAGAAAAAGGACAATTAATATACAAGAGAGGCTGAAAATGAGACCATTCTCGTCCCCACATTTCCAACCCAATGACACTAAGTCCCCGGGTGCCCCCAAACCATTTGGTATTGAGGTTGAACTCAGCTCAATCTTGGCCGAAGGTGCCGGTGGTTGTTGAAAGCTTCAATGCCATAATGTCCGTATTTGACTGGCAGCCAGCTGGGACTCACACAGTAAAACTAAGGTTTTGTTTTTGTAAGTTATGCCCGTTTCGAGTCCCTTTGTACAGTTATTTGCACGTTTCGAAAGTCCCGTATAACAGTTAAACGATTGTTTATAAGAACATTTTAACAGTGCCACCAATGGAGGGGATATTGACCATTGAATTGTCTCTCCAACTGCCTTCATCACAGTTTAACTGTCATTGAAAAAAACAACCTCTATAATGTGCTATGACCCCTCGTGTCAATGAATAGACCAAACTGTTTGAGATGGCTTCCTGGTACCTTACTGATATGGAATTGTGATGGAGGGTCATTCTGTTGTAGGGTATTCGAATTCATAAATGGCATCATTCTGTAAGTTGTTTAATGCAGTCGTTTGCTCAGGTTTGGATAGATACGGCTTTAGAAAAATTCCAATCAACTTAGATGCTAAGGCCAAAGGAAGCATTATGGCATGGTAACAAAAACAGACGCATACGCGAATGATGGTTTTTGACTATTCACCAAAGAGCATTTATAGCAACAGCCATGAAGGTTAGTGCACCTGAACATTATACTGGTTGGTAAATTTTACTGCACACAAAAAAGCTCCCAGTAACTACCTCACAGACGAAAGATTGATGTTCAGGAAGCTTTTGGTAAATTTACATTGAATGGACAAATCATCTGATATGCGCCGAGGTAGATGAATGTGATACCATCAACCTGGCTACGATATCAATGCATCCAGAACTTGCAAACAGCTTCTGACCTCCCATGATTTAGGGATCTCACAGGTGATAGATATGTGGAACGAGACCGAACATGCTGAATACGTCTGATTTTCTGGGACCACATACAGAATTTGAAATCAAAAGACTTCGGCCAACACTGCGAAAAAGAAGTGAAAACGCGTATGAAAGGCTCAATTACAGTAGTGATGTAGAGACCCCATTCTTAGCCGATTGGGGATCACTGCCAAGGTTAAGATATCCGATTGAAGGGAATACTCTCCAATGAAACTTTAACCAAATACTAACATCGCACATGATGATGGAAGTCTTTGAAAGAAAAACCACAAACCGTATTCATGTAGTTAGAGTTACAAAAAGACAGTCAGAGAAAGACAGTCGAAATATACCGCTATCCAGAATCAAATGACGACGGTTGTTACATTGATGATGGCATGCGACGGGTGTGCAACAGTTGCAGGTGGTAAAGGCTGGTGAAGCTATGACATTTGGTGAGCTTGCTTCCAAACACAATGACCTAATAGCTGATTCACTGGGGTGGAATGGTTCCAACGAGTTGATATGGTGTTTGACTGGTACCAAGAGACATCGCTTAAAGCTGGCGAGGGTAGCAAAGGAGGTGCTTACCATCATTAGAAGTCAGGATTGACGGTTCAACAACCCTATTAAAGCAATGGCCTTAGAGCATAAAAATGTGAGATTACTTACAGTTCTTTTTCTTTGTCTCTTGTCGTGTTCAAAACCGTGGTTCTCAAAATATGATCCAGCCAGAGATGGTATAATGCCTGGCTGCTTCACCGAATTCCACAAGTTCCTTGTCTGTGCACTGTTGCTGCTTGTAACAGTGGGCAGGACCAAGAGATATATCATTTGTCTGTGATGCTGTTCCTCAACCACAAGTCGTATCCTGATCTGCCTTCCAGATAGCCCTACTTCTGCAAGCGAGGAGGAAACCTTGATCGGCCAATTATGGTTCCTATCTGTTGGACTCGCCCATTAGCCCATGAGGAGTCAGCTCCAGATGGAGATGCTCACCAGGTCAATACAATGATTGTTCTTGTGAGTAATGTTCTGTTCGACCAAGTCGGATATCTTTACAACTCATTAGAGACTGTTCTGATTGGTTGGACTTGGGTTGCTTCACCTATTAAATACTTGGAGAAAGCGTACGCTCTTGCATGCTAGATACACTACAATGTAGCAATCTGGTAATCGCAAATCCTGCTAGGATGTATTTGTTTCTGTTAATTTGGCGAACGAAGAAATCCTGTGATAAGCCGGTAGGAGGAATTTAACGCTGGATCAAGCTTTCTGAATTGGTTGATCTTTCCCATACAGGGCAGTGATACTCGACATGGAAGTAGTACAGGCCAAGTGCCGTCGATCTTAGGGTATGTGGCGAACCCCCTCTGTGTACCAGGAATTTGTTCAAGGATGTGTATTGCAAAGGAACACCACTTTACTCGTCATCTTCGTTGTGTTGGTGTTTATAAGAGAGGAGTGTGGGCCAGGTAGGAAGGATGTACACAAGTGTCCAGGGGTGTTCCAGACCAGGGGTACTTTAAGCTGACATTTGACTTCAAGATTGCGTAGGTGGAAAGCACAAACCTGTGTCTTGGATGGATTTTTACACCATGTTTTCCTTCAGGGGCAGAAGGAGTGAGTTCGTGCAACGCATTGAAGAGTTCCTCTTCGACAACTGTGAAGACATCTTGCATTATTGTGCGGTAATTCTGCAAGACTGTTGCGTTAGATATAAAGACAGGTTTCCTGCACCCTTAGATTGGTAGTTTGGTATAAAAGGGAGGGGCGAGCACGCTCCCTTGGGGTAGTCCATTCTTGAGCCTTACACCCTCGGTTTCTTCGCCTAGCTGAACAAAAGAAGAACATCCTGTTTGCAAGCAATCCATGAGAGTCAGGTAAAAACGGATGCTCCTTGGTGCCGTTCCAAAATATTATGGAGTAAGCATATGTGATTACAGTGTTCATGGAATCAAATAGCCCCAGAAATATTGAAGGAGACCCAGTAGCTAGTTATTGGTGTTGCCTTTGGAGATTGTGACCCAGGAATTTTCAGTCAACCAAGGTGAATGTATTACTATTGGAATGCAATGCGATCTGCAATGACGAAGCCGGGAGCAGACACACACTTTTGTTTGAATGCCAAACCTGCAGCTTAAATGCACAGAGGGAGGATTCTTATTCAATCACCTGACAATGTTGATCGGGTTTGTTCTTTGTGTTGTAAGTTACTACAATCAACTTGATTAGTGAAGACTCTGGTCCCGCAAGAAGGTAAAAGATTAACTCAAATAAATAAATGTATAGTCGGTTCCCAAAAAAAAAATGAGACAAAACAGTCAGACAATGCCTTGCCGAATTCACGCCATCAAGGTTTTGATTCAAGTAGTTCATTATTGGGCATTGTGCAGTGAAGGCACAAGAAAACTTGTTGCAAGAGAGGTTGGGAAAGAACTGGTCTCCAGTGATATAATTATTGCCGCTTGCCAATCGTTTCATTTGTAATCCTAATCCATAACGAACTTTAAACACTTCAAACCCACCTCTGACAAAAAAAATAAACAGTGCCTGGGTTAAGGAAGAAATTGCTCATAGATATGACAACAAAATACCGCTATTTCACTCTGCCCAAAAAAAAGGAATTCCTCTTAGGGACGTTAGGGAATATACAACACAGAAGGGATGGAAACCGTCCTTGTGTAAGAGGATACTACCTAGAAAGTGTCCATATCCATTTCTCCAGCCTTCTGACTTTTAAAAAGCACTCGGGATTGGGGAAATCTTTTGATTTGGACAATTAGTTTAGTTCCTCCTAAAAGGGGGCATGTGAGGGGTAAAACAGGAAACAATAAATATTAAAACCAAAATCTGTAATTTTTTGGATTGGAATCAAATTAGTCTTTTTTAATATTCAAAAAATGGATGCATTTGTTTTTTGTATACTCAAATCTGATTTGATGGTATTTTCCACCAGAGTTGCAAGAAGTGCTCAAAGTCCCCAAACAATAAATCAATACAAACAATCATATGGCTAGTATTTATTTTGATCGCGATTGCCATCCTGACTGCTTCTGGCAATCCCCTGCACTTCAGTGAAGCTTCATGTCACAGTGATTTGTTTTTTTGTATCTTATTTTTAAACTTTGAAAAATCATATTAGTCGAATGCCAATGTAGAATGGGTACTTTACACACACATCTTCATATTGTACCCATAGATATGCATTGATTTGGCTTCAAAAAGAGGAAGGTGGTATTTTAGGGCAAACATTTTCGACATCAATTGATGCTAAATTTCTAATTAAAGCTGTTATGAACCTGAGAGATAGCCTTCTTGTTTCCCTACCCATAAATTGTGACTTGATTTAATTATGTTTGAGATCGGTTCTAAAATGACCGTTTAGCGAAAAAGTGCCTACCACAATTTGATGGTCTACCTACCTGTCACTGATCCGGAGGTCTATACTAATAACTTATAGCGTCAAACTTTCTGTAATGTAGGGAACGAAAACATTTTTAGCAGGTCTAGTCCTCCATATTTGGCTTATATTAGTTGTGTGTCTTTATGACGTGTTGTGATGTGTAGCATTGTGTCTGTGTGTGTGCGTGCCATGGCGACAGTGAGAATGTACAGCAGGGGTGTACCGGTAAGGCCTGAATGTAAAGAAATCAAGCCTTATATGGAATAAAGCCTATAAACACCATTCAACTCCATTAGTGTCATAAAGACTTGTATTAATTTTTTTTGTGCTGACTGAAAAATACGAAAGAGTCACCTACCGCAGATACACAAAACTGAGGATCTTAGGATTGCTTTTACACTGAAAAACCACTGGTATCTCTTTTAAATCCTTGTAAAGAAATATTCATCTTTTGTTAAAATTGGGCTGCCATACTGAAGATCTATGAATAACATGAAAATGAATTTGCATTGTAATTTTTTTCTATGGTGCGGTTGACGTGTGAGGAAAGTACGGTTGACATGAAGTCAGGGTTTCTGCTTGCTTTTGGCAAAGAATGTAGGTCTCTGGTTCCATTTAATATCTGCACATGATGTCCAAGTTAAATATGGTCAAATGCCCAAGGTAAATGAGTGAGTTAGATAGTGTGGAAGATCGTCATGTTATGATTTATTTCATTAAAAGTGGTCTTTGATTTCATTCCATTGTTTGTCTATTTTCAGAGTCAAGATGTAAATGTAAAATAGATCAAGTTCAGGTGGAATTACTCAGTCCACTTTGCCAACAAGTCTATGGAATGAGCCAATGTTTCCCTTAGGACACTAGGGGAGGATTTACACTCCACGACCACTTACAGAGGTATGGTTGGTTAGGAAGGCAGGTTTTTTGAGGTGTTTATCCGAGTCCTCAAAATCAGGACATTAAAAGGTTAAAGGGTAATTTTTGATATTTTTAGTTTTTTTGTTTTTTTAACTTGTATTTGGCTACATCTTTGAAAAAAGCTTAATTTCCAAGTTATTGATCCATTGTTTTGTGTCAGGTGTGCATATTTAAAGAAGATCAATTTTCACAGTGGCGGGCCATAGATGTAATTGTCTTTCTGTGGGAACCTTAGAGGCAAACCTGAGGAATGTCAGCGATTTTATGTAGGTAAAAACTGTTTTGTTCAAGAGTACTAATGTTTAAACTTCTTTGGGCTACAAAATTTTGTTTTAAAATTGCATTTTACAAGTCATTCTAATTTATTGTGTCCATTGAGTCATGACCCAAAACTGGTCAGAATTACCCATTGCTTGGTGTCTCCAATCATAAGTCAATCAATTTCATGCCACTTGGTTACAATGGTGCTTGGTTGCATCCACATAATGGTGATCCTTGTGACCTTAGTGACCTTCATTTAATCCCGCATTTACAACTGCACAGCAGCCTACACAGGTTTTTGGTGAACGCTGTATTTTCTCTGTCACTTCTGCACTCCTAATTTTTCTGCCCTGCTAAACAAATATTGCCACATACATACTTTGGGCAATGATTCATTCAACTTGTTGGTAAGGCAGGGGGACAATGCTTTGATAGTGTGCCCTCAAGATTTTTCACAAGCAATATTTTTGCATGGTTGTAAGGCTTTTTATATACAAATCTCCTCACCCCAAATGATTAACGACCAAATCAGCTTCCTTATGGGTAAACAGAACTATATTGTATAATTTAACGTCGCCGTCGACTTTAAATTCAGTCAGACGACGAAATGGCGTTCACAAAAGAAAACGCACACCGTTTGCATGTTTCCCACGCTATTGGCACACGTTTGTGGTCTATAACCTTTGTGTTTTAATATCAGTACGAGTAAACGATTCATGTAATATACACATTTTTATAAAGTTATGGAAAACTTAAAAGTTGGCCTACAAATTACCTGGCATTCCCTTTCCTCATACTAATGTCCTATTCTGTTTTGGGGTATGTTATTTCTAGTGTGTTAAATATATCTCTGTTCTTCGAATGGCCCGAGACTAGCATTTGAGAGGCAAATGAAGAAAATTTCCATATTTTTTGAAAAGGTGCCAGTGCCGCTTTAAGACTGACTCTAGAGATCACCCCTCGTGTCAGCCCAGAGGAAAAGTTTATGGACAGCGTCGATTATTTGGGGAGAGGAGACCCAAAAATAAATATGTGGCCCAATTTACTGTTTTAGAACTAACAAAAGACTGCAAAAGACTTTTGTCGCTCAAAAGTCCAGTAACATTCAATTCACCTGTTACTTGAATACCCACTGAAGCAAATACGAAGTAGTTTAGAATGGTGTAGCTCTAAATTCGCTTACGTTGATTTGAATACATTCATTATAAAGCATAGGATTGATTTTTTCTCTGCTATCGGACTAAAAACAAAAACCTGTTTCAATAGATTTAACATGGAATTTGATTTCCACCTGCACATGACCCTCATTCAATGCCCATACCTTCGGAAAAGTACTAGATGTGACACGAGTGTTGATCTACTATAGTCAGACACTCACTTCACAAATATAAGAAAAGGAACTTGTTTGTGGTTGCTATTAGGTTTTTGGAAATGCAAATTTTTTTGTCATAAACCACGTAGGGTGGGGGGAGTAGATGTATGTTGACTTAATGACAGATTTTGCACCAATCTCTTCCTCAGATATCAGAGTCTTGCATTCCCATGGACACTTGGCTACTCCTGCAAACTAAGTGCTGCAGCAGAGATGTGCAATGCATGCTTTCAGGACTATGATTTCCCATGTGTTACAGGTGCTATATACAAATTCTGGGTGCATCACCTGTGTGAATGTGTATGTGGTACGTAAGTAGATACATATCGTCGGCCGCGTCACATACTGGCTGACTATTTGCCCCAAAACACGCATCAGAAAAACGGCTTTCAAGATTTTGATTTTAATTTGCTCCATAATGTTAATTAAAACAATATTTCAATATATCACTTGCCTACATAAGTTAAATTTCAAGTA
>JAMKCH010006031.1:0-153753 GCA_023653785.1 Ophioderma brevispina
GCCGTTTTTGACACCACCCTCAGACATCGGGCCGATATGACAGCAGTCAGCAATGGAATTGAAATTGTGACAAGAGACTGGAACAATGTTCCTGGTTGGAAGGAGACAGTGTACAAAAGAACGCCTAAAATGTCAACATATCTACTGGCGTTTGTTGTCAGTGATTTCAACAAAACAGAGGGAACAACAACAAATGGTGTATTGGTGAGTTATAATCTTTATAAACAAAAGTTATCATAGTGACAAAATGCAGGAAATTAAAAAATTGTGCATATTGGTGGAGCTCATAGGATAAAAATAATGAATATCTTAAAGGCTGACTCAGAGATTTCCAGCTGAGGGCGCCCTCAATTTTCAAAGGAATCGTGTTTTTTGCATAAACATAATGCTTGTCCATGAACTAATCACTGTGTGAAATAGCTAAGCTCAAATCGAAGTTCTTCATATAAAAATCACAACCAAATAGTGTTAAAACTAACTCAATATGGTGTTAAAATAACACCAAAGGTGTTGAATTTTGACCCCCTCTTGGTGTGGTCCTCCTAGAACATCGGCGGTGTTAATTTTAACACCCTAGTTTTTGCAGTGTAGTTACCAAAGTATGGCAAAAAAGGTCGTGCCCCTTTTTTATCCAAATCGCAGCAACTTTAAAACTTGACCCCTGTACAACTGAAATTGACCCTTTTCATTGTTTTTTTTTGTTTTGTTTTTAACATGAAACTCAAAAAGGACTTTAGGTGTAGATATTGCAAACTATACCTCTTTGGATTATCCTTGTGGTAACCAAATGAGTGGTTATTATACTTGTCGACATGATTGGACAATTTAAAAATATCTTGGGCTAGTTACCACCGTCCTTATAGATAGGACGCCATTTTTTGAAGCAATTAAGAGTCAGTTCCAGAGGTTCCCTCCGATCAGTCTAACAGAGTCCATTCAAACGTTTTGTACTTGAGATGTATTGCAAATGTAATAATAATAATATTAGACATTTATATAGAGCCTTTCCACAGGTACAAAAAGCGCTGTTGCCTCTTGTTATACGCTGCCTTCAGGGGATCGTCGCAATCATTTCGCTACACCTAGGCCGGCCAACTGGCCAAGCGCTCATGTCTATCAGCACTTAGATTGTAATATCCCCCATAGGCCTAACAGCTCCCCAGATTTCGCTTGGGGAACGAGGCAATTGAGATTAACGTAGTATTTTGCCCAGGGACACAAACACGTTGATCACCGTGGGGGTTCGACACTAACTTCAACTGTCTAATGATCACGAGTCCTGTGCTTTTCGACTAGACCACACGTGCTCTCAAAATGTCTGCTAGCACCCGGGCTACTCTCCCTCTCGTGGAATTTTCATAAGCATTTATGACGGAGGATGATGATGATGTCTTTACCAATGAAAATACTAGGGAAGTAAATGATTATTTATTATTTACGTCGGAGGTTACTACTGGGAAGTTACTCTTCAGCTCCCGTAAGTTGGCGAGTAGGAATTAGCGAGGCTTACTAGACAAGAAATTTACCCCGATTTGGTGCAACAGACAGACAGACACACACACCACTCTCGCTCACACATACACAGACACACCAGGCGCGGATCCAGGGAGGGGGCCGAGGGGGCGCGCGCCTCCCGGTAATTCTGCAAATTCTTGCAAAATCAGCCCATTTTGGACAAGTTACAGCTAGTTACAACCTTTCAGCCCCCCGGTAATTTTGACGTTTTTCAAATCCTGGATCCGCCCCTGCACACACACATACACACAGAAACAAAGCGTTTAACCTTTGCCAAATGTTACCCTTTGTGGTATGTGTTATAAAACCGATAAAACCGTGCAAATTGAGAGATCCTGCAAATAATCTCTTCCTGTCACTTTAACCAAGTTACCAGATACATACGAGATTAACGATTGAAGCACAATTTTGAAATTCGTAAATATACAGTTAACGTTCAATCTTTTTCACCATAGTTCCGAGTATGGTCAAGGCCTGATGCTGTCGAGGCACAAGCCTATGCACTGGACCAAGGGATCAGAATGACTACATACTTTGAGGACTACTTTGACATCGCTTATCCTCTGGAAAAACAGGGTAGGAAATAAAAAAGCATCAAAATGATTATCGGTCCAGCAGTAGTAGCAGCAGCAGTCCGAGGAGAGGAAGAGGAAGAGGAGAAGAAGGATTATCCTCAGATTTAATATCTTTGCTGTATTTTTGTTTTGTTGACTTTTCATTGTCATACTTTGGGCTTTGTAAAATGCACATTATAAATGTGTGATTATTTTAGTAATCTAATCCCTTTGTGTAAAACATTTGCTTACAATTGGTAATAAAATTATATTTTTAACTCAATCTTATTTCCCTTACGTCCCTATACTGACATTCACCGCAAAAAAGGGAGGTAACGTTATTTGTCTTGTTAGCTCTAGGAGCAATTTCCCCCTAACACAAGGCAAGGGTCCGCTCTGTGATTTTTGGAAACTTGCAAAATTTGTGCATTTAGGGATTTAAGGGATATAGGGTTTATGGTGATGCTGACTTCAATATAGACGATACTAAGCTTTAAAAAAAAACACATTGAACTGTTTGGCGCCCTCTATGGGACAAAGTGCTGCCTATACTAGTAGCCGGTAAGGGAGTACCTGTGAAGATCAATGAACAAGTTCATACAATTTGATCCATTTTTTCTGGACATTACCGGCAATTTTGAATTCCTTTTGTTTTGATATGGCCCAACTAACAAGTCAACTTACGTTATTATAGATACGATGGAAATGACATTGGGTACCTAGAAACCCAATGACATCGTTTCGCAATAGTTTTCTGGCAATTATAACGTAAAATGGGTAAAACTTGTTGGAAGTCGTTTTACGGCGAAAAACAGACAATTGATATGAACCGCGCCAAAATTTAGATTAGATGATTTTCATCGAGTGATTTTCGTATAAAACGAATGCTTTAAAGGAGTATTTTGTACTTCAAGGACCTTGCAGCAGATACAGGTAAGCGAAATAGGTCTATAATTCGCTGGGTCTGACTTTATTACCTTCTTGTATATGCACGTCACCATGGCTGGTCTCCACTGGGTAGGTACAAAACCGCTGTCTATGGATTGTTGGAACAAAAATGTTAAGCAGGAGTGATCTCTTCAGCGACGGTTTTGAGCAGTTTTGGTGGTAACTCATCCGGGCCACTAGCCTTTGATGGATTTAGATTTAGCAGTTGTTTGGTAACTCCGTCATGATGAACATTGAGATTGGATATGCTTGGAAATGGTGAAGTGCCCTTAACAGCTGAGACATTGCATGTAAGTGGATTAAAAACTGACTTGAACTGCTCGTTGAGAGCATTAGCTTTGCCTTTTTTAGCGGAGGTGCACAATCTGGTCTGTGTACGCAACGCTGGAATGCCAATATTTTCAGTCCTCATCAACTTTACATAAGACCAAAATGTTTTTGGTTTGGTTTGCAAAGATACTCCAACAACAGTATTGACATAATTTAAATGTGCATTTTGCACAATTTTTGCCACTCTGTTTCTGTAATGGCGAAAAGATTTCCAATCAGAGTGCGAGTTTGTCTTCCGAGTTCTACAATAAGGCATGTCACCTTTCTCATTTTTCGCTTAATTTCACCAGTGATCCAGGGTAATCTATTCCCACCCCTGGTCATTTTGATGGAATGTGTGTGTCCATTAACTGACTTAGATTTGATCTTATAATCTCCCAGTTTGTGTCCACAGAGTTATTAAGCGGATCTGCATTGAGGAAGCTTTGACAAAAGCTTCTGGTGTTGTTTTTAAGATTTGGTATGTTACCTCTCTTGAAAGTGTATACTTTTCTTGGTGGCTTGGATTTTGCTTTTATTTTGGAGTTAATGTTGAATAAGATAATGTTGTGGTCAGAAATACCAGGTAATGTTGTCAATAAGTTGGGGACAGCTCATAACAATGAGGTCCAAGGTGCTCTCAGATATGGGGCGAGTGATAAGTGTGACTAACTGGGCAAGAGAATTTTCCAAGAGCAAATTGAGAAATTTAGTATGCACAGATGCCGGGAACAAACACATGGACATCGGACAAGGGGCAGACAACAAAAACTTACGTAGACATCCTGAAAAGGGACGCAAGAGTGGTAGATACAAATGAGCTCGCGACATGCATGCAGGATAGTGTAGACTGGATGATCACCGCCTGAGGGTGACTTTATAATAGTAGTAATAGTTGTAGTAGTAATAGGTAATACAATGACCTAATGAATAATGCAATTTCCCTCAACATGATTTTTAGAATTATTATTATTATTATTATTATTAATATTATTATTATTATTAAGATATGATGGCCATACCCGATTTTGCTGCTGGAGCCATGGAAAACTGGGGATTAATTCTTATCGTGAAACTGCTTTACTGTATGATCCTGACGTCAATTCTGCTAGCAATAAACAGCGTGTATCTGTGGTTGTATCACACGAACTGGCCCATCAGGTAAATGATGAGTAGGCTCTAAATTAAATTTAAACACATTGGCCGAAACGTGTTATTCTTTTTTGTTATTATGCTTATATTGGAAACAAAATGATCATAACAATATAAGGAAATGTGTCCAAATGGAGTACAAAATAATAATTTATGCACAATAGATATTCATAATGAACATAATGCGGTCGTACATCATTTAATCGGACTATATAATATGTCTATTAGAAAATCACTTAGAGAATAAAAGATAGGATTTGTTGTTTTGCATATCTAATATCGTGTCATATTGGATGGGCAGTCCAATATTTTGAGTAGTGGATGCCGCGGCGCAGCCGGTATCCACTACGATAAAAATAATGGACTGCCCATCCAATATGACACGATATTAGATAGGCAAAACAACAAATCCTATCTTTTATTCTCATTCTTATTTAGTGTTGGTTGTTTTAATCACCGAAAATATTATTTATTTCAATAATATTAGTTAAAAGGGCAAAAATATTCCCCCGCTATCAAAAATGAACCAACTCGTACTAGCTGCGTGCACTGCGTAACCTTATACACGCGCGCGTAAACACTTTCGCGACGACGGGTATATCTAATATCGTCTCATATAAGATAGGCAACAACCAATGATATTGCGTGTTTGTTTACTAAACCCCGCCCACTGAATAAGAATATCAATTAACAATGTGACGAATTCTTCTACAGAATATAACTGAAAATGTTTGGTTATTCATTGGTTTCATGATACATTTTTTTCAGGACACACTATGTACTACATATCACCATAGGCTCTATTTTCGCCGGGCCTATATAAATGTGAGCCGCTCGAAATAGTAGCAATGATACAGAAGAATTTTTCAACTTTTTTTCGATTCTTATCAATGATATAGTGTCCTTTTTCTGAACGCTACACATTTTTTTAAAACAAGAACGTATTTAGAACCATATTGAAACATTAATCTATTTATCTTTCGCTTTAAATGTTATTTATTTCAAGCATTGTTGCATCGACCACTGCCACTTTAATGACCTGACCTACCTGAGAGGTATCACGGTATTACTGTAGATTTTTGCATATTTTACTCCATGCAGTGGTTTGGTAACTTGGTAACGCCCATTTGGTGGGATGATCTATGGCTCAATGAAGGCTTTGCAAGCTACGTCGAGTACTTGGGTGTGAATTATACGGAAGCTACGTGGGAAATGGTAAGTCGACGTATGTAGTTATTCTTAAGGTTGGCTGATTTAGCCGTTTCTCAAAGCTAAAATGCTTGATAATATTGAAGATCAATTCGTATTTGATATAGGGTTGCTCAAAGGTACTCTGACAAATGTGTGTCTTTCCTTTAACAATGGAAACATAACACCATTTCCTGATTAAGTCATGACCAAGACAATGGCTAAATGTGGACCTGTTTTTCTGAGAGCCATATGCAGACTTAAGCAACTCCCCTGCGCCTGACAGCACTGGTTAATGAGGCAACTACCTCGTTTGGGTGCAATTCTTTTGAAGCCAGCCAATTGGGACGCTCGCCTTCTTTGTTGATTACATCATGATGGCGTGTGGAAAAGCATATTGCTCTTTGTCAGCTAGCCATCAGGTCCCCCCCCTTCTTGCATTGGTGGTTTTTTGCAGTTCCCACCCCTTTTTCCAATACAACTTGCCGCATGTGCATGATCTACTTCAGACCCCTCTTAATAAATTTGGGAGATGAGGTCAAAAAGGTAAGATCGTAACTAATAATTTTTAATCGAAAACTGGATCTAGGCTAAGTTGCGGTACGTCATTGAACCTGTAATTTCTGTAAACATTTCCATCAATCATTTATATTCATCATTTATGGAATGCAACTAGTTCAAGCCAAAAGACGATTCACATTGTTAATCCACGTCCACTTACTGCAAGATATACCAGGTAAGCAACGAGGTTTAAACATATCAGTGTATGAAACCCTGTAGATTACGTGGTGATATGATGAACCCCGTGTCCACTTTTTTATAGTGGGGAGCTAGGACCCAGGTCGAACATCATCGTTTACCCCTCACTACAGAACAGTGGCGTAACCAGCGGGGGGGGGGGGGCAGGGGGGCCCCCCCACATAACCCTTGCCCCCCCCTTCATCCCCCCCCACTGAACTGACTTTTTGTAACATTTGTCTATGGAGAAGGACCCAAATGTGCCCCCTCAAAAAAAAAAGCCTTGGCACCCCTTTAGCCCCCCCCCATTTTTGCAACTGTCCTGGTTACGCCACTGCTACAGAAAAGGTTTGACACCTTTTGGTAGTTAGTATGGGCCCTCTATATCAAACGCTAGGTAGGTAGTACTCGTCACACTGGTTGTGTCAACTTCAACTTTTTCGAATAGGGGCCAATTTAAGTTTAAACAGGGGTTCAAACTTTAAAATGCTCCAATCATGTTTGAAATGTCTGCCATATTGTCCGTCTAGTCCTAAGGATCTTTCCAACAATGATAGTTTGTACCAACCTATGACCAATGGGTTTTTTGGAGTTATAGGTAAAAATGGCTCAAATGGTAAAAAATGTCAATCTTTCTATTTGTACAGGGGTCAAAATTGGAAGTTGCTCCAATTTTGTTGAAAATGATAGAAATTTGTCATCTAGCTTAATGAGCAAAAATAAGGAATAGTTGGTACCATCTGCAATGTATAGTTTCCATTTATGGACAAAATCGGTCATATGGCAACATCCCCAATTGGTGTTGACCTTCTTTGAACCCTTATCTCCGTAGTCGCATTTAACATAAACAAACTATACTTTTGAGGAGTCCTCTTACCTCAGGCAATAACTTGCAAGTATTTAAATATAATCAGATTAACTTTAATGTTGACCCCTATCAAATTGAAATGACCTTTTTATACCATTTGAGCCATTTTACTTATAACTCCAAACCAATGGTCTTAGGTGGTACAAAACTATACATTTTTGGAATCCTTATGATTAGATGGACAATCTGGCATACATTCAACATGATTGTGGCATTTAAAAAGGTGACCCCTGTGTACACTTAAATTGGCCCCTATTGAACAAGTGATACACAAATTTGAGAGTACTACCTACCTACATTGATGTAGAGGGTCCATACTACCTATCAAACGTGTCAAACCTTTCCTGTAGTGGGAGGTAAACGACGTCCTTAATAAGGCCCCTCATGATATTCTGCTCCTCCTCCTCTATTAAGCAAAATGTTTCTTATCTTCTGGAAGAAATGAAACCTTATATTTGGTGGATATTCCATAATTTAAATTATCATCTGCCCACATGGTACAGGGGCAAAAATCACCAACAATGATGAAGTCTTGACACAGTGAGTCTTAGATGCATCCTATTTCACCTCGTACCTTGCTGGAATTGAGGGGAACTTACGAACAAATGAGATTATTAAAAATTGTGCTACAACCTACATAACAAAAGAGCCTTTCTTATTGCTCAACCCAACAACGTTTTTTTATTGTAGTATATTATAATGTATTTACCAAATTGCGTATATACTCAAACCGGTTTGTAATGTACCCGTACTTAACTGTTAGACTATATTTACTTTTGTACAATAGGCCTATGGCTGCTTTTTAACATTTTGCCGATTTGACTTTTTCCACTTTTAACATACAAGCTTTTGGGGCTTGGGTACTCCTAGTATACTTTAAAGGAGGAACTGCGACAACCAACCAAGCAAGAGCCTTTGTATTCTTTCAAAAAACACATTTTTCAATTAAATTTCTGTTCTCTCCTATTTTGGCCTATGCAGACCTATATAAATAATCCCTTAAATCCTTAAAAGCAAGACATTTTTGCCATTTTAAAAAGGACGAGGCGGAACCTTGCCTCATGTTAACAGGGAAAGTGGTCATAAATCTAATAAACAAAATACCGCTACCTCCTTTTTTCGGTGGGTGATCGTTCAGGTTGCTTGCGATTGTCCATTTTCCTTCTAGGGACGTAAGGAAGATATTATAGGCTGTCCTAAAACACGTTTGCCCCATTACTAGATGGATATAAACATTTATTTTTTTTTTAAACTGAACACAAATTGCGATATCAAAACTATTAAAAAAAAAACATAAAAGAACAATTTCTTCAGGCTTCTAGAGAATTTTAGTTTGTGTCTAAAGGATATTCGAAACTAATGATATCTGGTTTTGTTAAAGTGTTAATTTTGCAAGAGAGCAAGTGGAACAAAATTCGCCAAATGAATACTCGGTTAATAACGTCTTTTCTTACATGTCTTTAGTTTCCTCTGTACAGGTCTTCACTTTTCTATTCGCGAGGAAGTTATTTTCAGCGTATGAATGGTTTTGAATTTGTGTTGCAATTATGAATAGAACATAAGAATGGAATGAAACCGTGTGGGCCCCCATATACGTGACTTAATTTTATTTGAATGTAATTTGTTTTTGGAGGGAAAATTAAATCGTATGTGAGTGCAACAAAGTCTATCTACATTTTATATTATACAGGAGAAGCATTTTTTGTGTTTCTTCAGTTGTGAGTTTTGCGATTTTGAAAACATCTCTCACTCGATGAAAATGTAGTTACCAGTTACGACTTTGTTGTTGCACGACACGGGAAATTAAATTTGAGTGCAACAAAAGTTATATACCATAGAAATAGGTCTATTTCTCCAATAATAACTTTGCAATAAATTGGGACGGTCATTTGAATGTATTACGAAATTATGCTTTATTGAACTCCTTTTCAATAATATATATATATCTATATATATAATATATATATATATATAATATAGAGAATATACCAATATGCAGGACAGTACCGTTTCGAACTTGTGTTCTCATCAGTGCAGCACAGGTCAAAGCAATCACAAATGAAGTGAATTCAATGACCCGTTAAGCAACTGACCCACTCCATCCGCAACACATTGTTATGAATACTAGGAGTGCTCAAACTCAAGGGTGAGCTATGCAATAATGATTTAGTGTACGTCTTGATAATAAAACCATCAAGGCTACATAAACCATGTGCAGTTGTAGAAAGCAAAAGACCACGTGCTCAACTAAAAATGCTGCAACCATTAGGGCAATAGCATGAAAGGAGCGTAATATAATATATATATATATAATAATATTATATATTCGGCTCGGCGCAGCAGAATTAAATATAAAGACGGGAAAATCACGGTTTCGAAACCCGAACTCTCGCATCTAGGCGGGCGTGAGCAATAACACTAGAACCACAAGAGGCTGGTGCCCATTGTGGAGACCAGAGAACGAGCACTAATGTATTTCAGTCTTTATGTCCAGTTAAAGCGGCCGTAATTATAATTTTTAGAGGGTGGGCCTATGATGCAGAATCTAGCAGAATATAATGACGATGCGAAACTCAATTCATGCACGCCTCATATAATATTAGAATCCGAGCTTACCTTCTCGGGTTGTATCATTAATTGATCCTCGTGTGCATTGAATTGAGTTTCGCATCGTATGGTTCTGCGAGAATCTATGAATCATACGACACCCTTCTAATATATATATATATTATTATATATATAATATATATATTATAATCAATTCACCAACAATTGTCGTTTACGGACTTTGTTGCACTCAAATGCATTACGAAATGATGTGTCGTGGAATAGTGTGTAGGCCAAGAGAAAAAAAAAGAAGGTTCCATTGGCTAGATTGCTTTTGGGAAACCCACACAGTTATACATAGTGAAGGTAGTGATTTGCTGCAAGGTATCCCAATGGAAGAAGATAGAAGATAGCTTTCAGTGGTTTACCACAGAACTGATGCGAAATAGGTCATTGCCATTGAACCCACTCGGCCCTCCGAGGAAAAACCATCTATCTCTTGTGTTATTCCTGTAAGATAGGATGGTTTTCCTTAGAGGGCCCGCGCGAAGGGAGGGGATTAAAGGGATTTGCAAAGTTTTAACTTCTAGTATTTTTAATTTAACTGAATCTGGCTTTAAGCCCAAAAATCTGTAAGTGCCATTACATCAAGCCACCTTTAACACTTAAGTGACGGGGGGGGGGGGTCCTATGAACCCCAAAATTTGTTTTCGCGCTGGCCGCTTTACGCGTGGGATCTTTGCACCGAATTTTTTGTAATTGTCTGACTTTTAAATGCGCTTCTTTTCATACCAAAGTAAATAAAATCGGCCAAGCCGTTAATGAGTTTATTGTGGGTCCCATGGACCCCCCTTGGGCACTAACGGAAGACATCTGAGAATATTTTTAAAAATCAAAGAACCAAAGCAATGTAAGTAAACAATTATTAGTAACATTAACAATACTTAATCCATTATGTGCTGAAAACAAACAATTTCATCGTCGACGTTGCTAAACCGTTACTGTACAAACTCTATGGGAAAATTACGTGTATTTTGCAACACCCGTAAAAAATACAAGATTCCCTAAAACTGCTAGTTTTATGTTAAATATATGTAATTTGGGTCTTCTGGAATAGATATCAATAGTTTTCAAAATGTTTGATGTAAGCGCAAGGCTCATTTGAATTGTCCGTCTGTTTGCCCAATTTTCGCGTGTTTTGAAAACAATGTTTTGCCCCTAATTTGCAGCCAAAATAAAAAAAAAAACTTCTTTTTTATTGCTGATTTGGGGTTGTCTTATGACTCTTCACATGTGTTATAAATTTCGTGCACAAATTGTACACTAACGGGAGTGAAAACCCCTTGCTCGCTTAAGTGTTAGTATTGATGCTTATAGATTTCTTAGCCTAAAACAAGAATTGTGCATATGCATCGCATAAACGCAGAGAAAAAAAAATGTGTGACTTAATTCGATTTATATTGTCTTTGACAGGAAAAACAGTTTCTTGTTGAAGATCTACATTACGTATTTACACTAGATGCTTTAGGAACTTCGCATCCTGTTCGAGTGCCTGTTAATTCTCCAGAAGAAATAAGCGAAATATTCGACACCATTTCCTACAGTAAGGTAATTAAAGTACTGACAGTGTTAGAAAAGCTGCCGCCAAACTCCAAAAGATGGACCTGTGTTTTACCCGTTTTTCATTCTATTTTGGCTAGCGTTTGGAAGTAAAATAGTTTTGCGGTAAGAGTTAGAGTAGGATTAGGATTACGAGTAACTATTAAAATAACTTTGAACTTTGGCCAAATAAGAAACCTGATCAATTCGTCTGTCGATGAAGTATGAATTCATCATGACTCCCAGTTTTTTCGGAGAATGTTATGCTAGCGGGTGCACTATATACAGCCTTGAATATTTGAACTCGATTGTCTTTGTTTTGAATAAGTGAACCAATTGTTTTGGAGAAATGAAGATCAAGCGCAAGAGGTGTAAGATTCATGCAGAATTTATCTTACACACTTGTACTTTAAGAGGCAACTTCATGTAATGTTAATAAGCAATATAGTTAAGTGGTTCATGTTTTTCATGGTTATGTGTACGAGTAAAATGACACGAGCATAAATCGTAAATTTGCATGCATTATTAACATGATAATGGTAGTCCGGCTTCAAATATTATGTTTGTCTATGAAAAATAGGTGCGTAAATATATATGCTGTTACCAAACTGCTTTTCCACAAAATAGCCTGTGTAGGTAGAGTGATTGGGGCGTGACGTTTCGATACTTTCGATCCCTTTGATGAAGATCCTGTTAGGATCCAAACGTCAGGACCACACACTAGTATACATTATTTTTGTCTATTTGATAGCATGTTATTTTGCAGCCTACCTGTGTAGGTACACTCTATATTAGTATTGGGGTGTGACGTTTCGATCATTTCGATCCCTTTCATGAAGATCCTGTTAGGGTCGAAACATCAGGACCACACATTAGTATACATTATTTTTATCCATTTAGTAGCATGTTATTTTGATCTTTTGAAAATTCAGGGAGCTTCCATTCTTAGGATGTTGAACTACATCTTAACAGAAGACGTTTTCCAGCAAGGCCTGGCCGAATACTTACAACTTCATGCATATGATAACACAGATAGTGACGACCTGTGGGCTTCCCTAACATACGTAAGACCGTCAATTTTATATGATCTCACTAACATTACTATATATAATTTTTCCTCGTGTCAGTAATATCAGTGGTTTGACCCACATATGACGCACGCGTAAATGTGCCACTTTTTCGACGCACGCGCCGCGTATGTATGATGATCGCAATTTAGTAGTCACGATTAAACCACTGAAAACGACCTTATGTCACCTTAGTATTATAAAGTATACAAGACGGTTACAAATTAGGGAACACATATTGGACAGAAGTTTTACCTATTTCCCAATATGATTCCTAACTTATTTTGCAGCTTTTGGAGTATGTGTACACGGCTAACCATAGCTTTTAAATTGTGCATTTTATCACATAATATCTTTTAGTTCCTCAACAGTTTCGAAATTTAAAACAAAATGAAGTGGCGTAAAAAAAGTGGTGGTGGTGGTGGTGATGGGGGGTTAATTCTATTTCACAAAGTCTTTTCTTCTCAACGAATAAAAAACCCATTTTAATGGGTCTAACAATGAACTTAATCCTATAGCTCGTTTTGACATCTGATCTTAAAGATGCAATGAAAGATTTCAAAGCATCCATATATTGTGTCAAATGCAGTGATTTCATATAGATTAGTTTCAACACATTTCTTACCTTGTATTTGGCTAGAGAAATATCTTGAAAGTGTAAAAAAGTGATTTTGAATTGCTTATATTTAAAATGTTTAAATTAAAAAATAAAATTATTTATATTATATTTAAAATATAGGCTGGATTTTATATTTGCTCCAGAAATTAGAAGTTTTGTACAAAAGGAAATTATTTTCAGATGGATATTTTTATCCAAAGCTTTACGCCAGTGCAAAAAAATCAGGGCTTTTAATTTAATTTTCTTTTAAGGGACACCTTATATGTAAAATCTCTCGTTGCACCTCTAACATAAAATAAACAATCACGTATTACTGTGCGTGTCGACTTAATTATGGTTAAGTATTACGCTTTAGGGATATTTAAAAACTCCCAATTTACATGGAGATGCTGGTGTATAAAGTGAATCTCCGTCATTCTTTTTAAAATAAGTGTAATAACCAGCATATTATTTTTTTTTTCAAAGTAAAAGGGGTGGATATGACACGTAAACTTTCTAAACAATTAAATACTCTCTCAACAGAACGTACAATTGAAAGACATTAAACCAATGGAACTTCTGAACATTTCTATTCACCGATTTCACATTCCCAGATTGCATTGTGATGTGATATGATGACGTCACTAACTTTTACTCTTATAACGGAGATACTCTAGAATTTCAAAACCGTCGATCCCGTGATACGCATGTGTGTCTACGTTAATGAGACGTCATCAAATCGATTTCACTGCATTTTGGGAATGTAAAATGAAAAAAAAATAGTAAAATTATATTCTTCACAGGCGGATAGAGACTATGGTGGTCACGATGTGAAGAGCATAATGGACACTTGGACCCTTCAAATGGGTTACCCCGTTGTCACTTTCGACAGATTGGATACCACAACAGCCAATGTGTCACAGAAACATTTCCTTATTAATCCAGACAGCCCTGTGGAAGACAAGTATGGCGATTTAGGGTATGTTAAAATCTGTAAAACATATTGTAGTTTCATAGACTTCTTCGTAGTTCTTATAATCATTGATCAAGTACATTTAGTCCAATGTCGTCTACATAGTCTGGGGATCAAAAATTTCCAATGATTAATGCACTGATAGAATGCAAAGATTCCATTTAAATATGGTTATTGTGCTGATCGTTCGTAGTCATTATTGGTTGTATTATAGAGTACATTTATCTAATGTAGTGAGCATTGTCCAGGAAAAAAACACATCAAATGAGTAATACACCGATTGAGTGCAAATATTCCATTTAAAGATGATTATTGCGGGATTATTGTGCTGAATAATGACTACTAATAAAGGTACCTTGTTAAATATCGCCCCGAAACTTGTAAGAAGCGTACTAAACTTCCATTCTATTACTGTCAAGAACATTTATAAACAAACAACATACTACTATCTCTGAATAATTTTAGAGCCAGCCCCAATGTCATTAGTAACGACCCCCCACGTTGGTAGAAAAATCTGCACTAGAACGAATTAGTTAGTCCGTCCAATATTGGGGGGGACCTTTGAAAATAGTGTGCGTCTCTCTAGTTAACCGTGTAGTTACTAGTTGAGAAAAACACAAAACCATAACAAGGTCTGCGTGGCCTCATGTGTAGCCTCTTGTCAAAATGTTGAATAAGGTATCGAATAATCTACACTGAAAAAAAAAACAATGTTGGACTACGAAGTAGTCGCGTTTCATGGAACGTATAGTATATTCCTCTTACAAACGAATGTTAAAATACCAGGCAGTTATTATAGCATAATTTGTTATTCGTGTCATTCCATGCACATTGCCAAGGGTATTGTTTTGTTTTGATGGTATTCATTTATTGATATCAAAGATGCAGTGGAGAAGATGCGTTATTAAGTGCATTCTTCTGTTATTACAGAAAACCAAATCGTTCATAATGCGATATAATTAATTTCAAATAAGTTACATGATTCCCCTTGAGTTCAGTCATATAGCGGAATATTTGAACTGAAAAATAACTACTAGCAGAAGGTGTAGAAAATCGATAACGTTATACTAGCACTAGCACGATATACACGAAGAAAAACGATACATGAAAATAAAGATACATTTATGAAATATTCTTTTCACTTCAGATACGTATGGGAAGTAGTAGTCTCGCACACACATGAATCAGAGCAGAATTATGACAACACCACGACCAGTTTCATGGAAAGGGAGAAATCAAGTAAGCGGCCGTTTTACTTATTTAATAACAAAGCATATTGAATGTATGGTCTCCGTAGTTGGTGGTGTTAATCACTAACTGTGGGGCTATTAAAGGGACATAATGGCATGAAAGAAATTGACATAATGAAAAGGACCCTTACTGAAATCAACGAGTTTGAAAACAATTTGGATGTTTACATTCTGTAAAGACAGTAAAAACAGGAAGAGTTCCTGGGGGAGGTGGCGGTTTGTGGCAATTTCTGGAACAGAAAAGCAAGGTGTTCACATCCCTGACAGAATTTACAGTGAATCTAGCATGTTGTGGCACAATAATCCAGGTGTTGATCTTTCCCATACAAGACAAGCATACTCTGCACATGAGTAGCACAGGGCAAGTGCCGTCGATCTTGGGTATGTGGGCGAGCACCCCCATCTTGTGCCAGTGAGTTTGTTCAAGATGTTATTGCGTGAACATACTTTACTCTTCGTCTTCTTGATGTGGATCTTATAAGAGAGAGAGAGAGAGAGAGAGGTCCAAGGTAACTCCTAGGTAGACAGGATTATCACAGTGCACCAGGGGTGTTCCAGACCAGGTTACCTTTAAGCTGACGTTTGGCTTCACGATTGCATAGATGGAAATCACACACCTGTGTTATTTGCACATAGGTGTTTTTCTCTCATAATATGGAGTGAGTTCATCAAAAGCTGTGAAATCTGCATCAACTGCGAAGTCTGCATCTTGTGCCCTAATTCCAAGATCGTCTGCATAGATAAAACGACGGGTTCCTGCACTCCTAGGCCTCATATGATATGACTTAAAATCAAACCAGTGCTACTTTCCGTATTGCATAAGACCAAACAGGGAATAATCAATAAGTTATATATATGAATTTAACTCCAAGTAATCAGGTTATGTTCCCGAAATTCCAAGATAAGTTTTTTTTTCGGTTTAAAAAAAATAATGCTATAGCTTCTCAGGCAAAATGACCGCGCTATAATTTGTGCTACGAGAAGTCGCTTGCGTTTACCATCTAGCGTGACGTAAAGTTTCGCATTTTCTTCGCACTGACGGCCCCCTATCACCCAGTTGTCAACTCCGAGCATGCAATACGGAAATACACTGCGTGGCTTTCAACCTATAACATCACACAATTCATGTCTACAGATATAACTGAATGAATTCAGGCCCGTCGCCATGGGGGTGTGGGGGTGGAACACCCCCCCCCCCAAAAAAAAAAAAAAAAAAAAACCCCCCCCCCCCAGCGATCCTCAAAAAGAAGAGAAGAAAGAAAAAGAGAGGAAAAAGAAAGAGAAGGAGGAAGAGAGAGAAAGAGAAGAGAAAAGTGGTCATCTTGAAGGTTCTGAATAGCTCAAATATATGAGCTTCCGGGGGCTTCGCCCCCTGGACCCCGGCAGGGCTTCTGCTCCTACATATCCCACCCGTTAAAGACATTAACGCTCGCTATGTGCAGTTCCCTTTGAAATTTTTTGAAACCATTCTTTTCTTTGAATTGGTTACTATTTACCCCTCAAAAAGTGGCCATCTTGAAGGTTCTGAATAGCTCAAATCCAATAGCTTCCGGGGGCTCTGGCCCCTGGACCTCCGGCAGGGGCTCTGCCCCTGCACCCCACTAGGGGCCCCGAACCGGGCCCCTGGCTGGTCCCCACCCGTTTAAGGCTTTCCCGTTTGCGCTCTTGTGTCAAGGCACTTGTAATGTGCAGTTTGGTTCGAACGATCAACAAGAAAATGTCTCTGAGGGCATCTATACTTAGGAAAGTGGGCCCCGAACCGCATGCCGTTAGTTGCATGGTTTTAAAACAAAGTCTTTGACAAATACTAACGCTCACTACGCTTCAAAGGACTCTTAACTGCAGCAATATTTTTTTTTCAGTTGACACCCCCCTGACAAAATGTCTAGCGACGACCCTGTGAATGATAAAGAACCATTGCATGGCCGTCAACCAGTGGAATCACACTACTCATGTTTACTGAATGATAAAACACTTTTAGTAATCAGTAACTCAGGACATCTATCAGACTTGTATCTCATAACGTCTACCATTTTCCCTTTCAACAATGTTTACCTACAGGGTGTCCAAAAGGTTGTGCTAACTTGTGCAAGCAGATATATACTGCAGTTTCTCAACAATACTTAACCTGAGTATAATAAAACTCCTTAGTCTATTTACGGGTGTGTTTCCTTTATCAAAGCTCTTGTTATTATAATTTCTTGGAAATGTAAACTCATCCATACTGTTAAGAACACTCTTAGAACAAACCGTACGGAGCTCCATATTACCAGACGGAATAATAAACATGTTTCTTGAAAAATAGTGTTAATATTCAGATTTTGTATAAATTGTTTATTTGTTTTCCAGAGGTGATCAGTTTTACTGCTGGCATCCAGTCTGACGATTGGTACCTTGCCAACGTCAAGCAGTATGGTTATTTCCGAATCAACTACGATCCAACCAACTGGGCCAGATTGACAACGCAATTAAATACAGATCACGAGGTACACTATATAGCACAACGTATTTACGTTTTCTTCATATTGTTGTTCAGCATTTCTAAGATTATGGATATCAGCATGAAAATTTGTTTAGCAAAAGGGAAGCGCTCTCACAGCGCTAGTTAAAAATACTGGTTATATAGCCAAACTTGGATAATTTATTTTGATTAATTAACCAACAGTTGTTTTGTTTATCTGGTAATAAACAATTGGTTAAAATGGTACCACATGTGGCATAAATGTCTTGCATAAATCCCCCCGCGAAAGTGGTTTCCTTCGGGGGCTGGACCCCCGCCCCCCGAACTAACGAAGGTGAAAGTGATACCATCTAGGAAATCTAATATGATATTTTGTAAAACCAAATCGAAGTACTTCTTCTACCGGAATGGATAGAAATCAGGGATGGGGGGGACAAAGGCTATCAGGTTATTTGAGGTCATCATTAGAAAGCACCTTAAATGCTTCCTCTGTCATGGTGGGTATTTGTTAAGGGTGCGTAGAAGAACATAACGGGTATAAGCTGTAATATAGGCGGCGTCATTTGATCATTGTTGGAAAAAAAAAATATGGTCATCCACAAAATTTATGGTCTTCGCCAAAAACTTGATCAGCAATTTTACGTGGCGTTCATGGATGGGGTCAAATTTCATCTAGGGAGTATTTTGAGGTCACCATTAAAATGCTGTGTTTTGAGTAGGTCTTATCCATACTACTCTACCATAAAGATCCTTCAGGGTGGAGTTTCCTGCAGTGTTTAGAGATAAGAGGTCAATGATCATCTTAGGGTCAGAGGACAAACAGTTTCGAATTTCCCCTTTTCTCACCAGTTTAGATGCTTTACATCGAGATCAGGTGTGGATTTCAGAAATAATAAATCAAAGGTCATCTGTTATTTAAGAGCCTCATGATGCTTAAGTCGTAAAAGAATGATTTTAAGATTAAATTTTCAAGAAGGGATGCTCATCACTTTTTAAAGGTTTTAGCGAAATTTGAGTATGATGATGTTACATAGCTCACAGTGCTACAGTGATATCCTACAAACAAATTAACAATTTATGTAAATTAACCAAAGTATACATGTTCAGATGCACAAATAGCTACTAATCCATGGGCAGAAAAAAACAAATTACTGCACACCATTTGCACTTTAATCTCACATTATTAAAAAAATATAAGCCGAGTTAAGAAAAAAGTGTCTGGCACTCATACCCTTGTAACTCAAATACACGTGTATAAGAGCTAGCGATTACATATGATCATAGTCCACAGGCGTCTAACCAGCATTATCAATCAGAGGGAAGCGTCAGCATCGTCCCAATTTTATTTGGAAACGTACAGGGGCTGTGTGGGTAAACTCCTTCGAAATTCATAAGTTTTTACCCACTTTCAAAGCTTCTTTACCTTCTGTATGTCCTTCATACCTCTTTATCTTGTTCCCCTACTTTTCCTTTCTTTTTCCTTTCGCCGTCTCCTTTCTTTCCCCTCTTTCTCTTTTACTCTTTCCCTCTCCCTCTATATCTCTTTCCAATTCCTTCCCCATTTCATTCACCTTTTTTTCTTCCTCCCCCTAGTCTTTCCTCCCTTCTCTCATCCCCAATATATATTTCTCTCTGTCGTCCCATTTTAGTCTTCATGGTACCCCCAACCGGTTATGCCACTAATAGTCCATTTGATGCAATAATAACCATAAACTTGTAAAGGGCTGTGCAGAATAAATCTGCTTGCCGATAACGCCAAGTTTTCAACTCATTTTTGCGCCCCGCTCTTACTATACTGGAAACAACACTGTTATCTCTAGAAATTACCTTCACAAGTATCAACAAGTGGCAAATGGTATCAAACTAAGGACGTGAGCGTGTGTGTGTGTGTGTGTCAACCATGGAAACTCTCATAAACGTAATAATTCAACCATTTTTATATTGTTATTTTATATTGCAAGGTATTACCTGTAGAGAATCGAGCCCAACTTATCGACGATGCCTTCAACCTAGCCAGATCAGGTGAAATCAGTCAAGTCACAGCTTTGAATCTAACGGCGTATCTTGACCAAGAAATGGAATACTTACCATGGGAAGCTACATTGACTGTCATGGCGTACATTCGGGACATGTTCAGTCGCTATTATGGATTTGGACCACTTGAGGTAAGAGTGGCTGCAAATTGGTCCGATTAAAGGTTCGTTCATACTACTTGCAGTGCTCGAATTACGGTCTCTGTCCAGTATACTGCATTGCGGTAATGCAACCGAGTTAAATTTATTTTAACTGCAGCTGCAGCAGGTTACGTGAGTTTCTGCAGCAAGTGATCGATATATCGGCACTGCACTGCACAGTGCAGCTCAGCGAGGTATGAACGAACCTTAACTCCTCTCTATACCGGGAACATTTTTTTGGCGCTTGCAAGGAAATGCGAAAGAACATACTAATTAGTCATTCTGTCTGCTTGTCTGTCATGCTGCCATGGATATTAAAGTTGAGTGAAAGTTTGATTTCAGTCGAAAATATTTGCAACCAAACTTGGGTTGCAGGTTAGATATGAGCACTTTCATCCGCTGATGAGGTGAAAAGTCACATTTCTAGGTCAAAGGTCATCTCAGGTCAGGTTGTAAGGATCATGTAGTAATCGCGAAAGAAGGCGACACCGGTGATTGGAGAACAACCTTGTTGTAACAATTCACCTGAAGGCGGTGGGTGGATTTTCCTTATTATTAGCATCTAGTACTTGGTACCACCAGAAAGCTTAGAGTATCTTCTTTCTTTTGGATCAAAAAATGCAGCATTCCCAAGGCAAGTATGAAAATACTGGATATTAGATGGGTAATGGATTTTTTTTTTAATTTTGCTGGCTCGCAAACATAAGTATGGCACTAAAATGTTCTGTGTATGTAAAAATTAAAGTGTCGTGCCGAGCAAGCTCGTGCGCGGAGTGCCCATCTATCTTTCCTTAGCGTTTATTTTTAGCCTTAGCGTATTATTTTTCCTGTGGGGGGTTCGCCACTCCTCCCGCACAGCGAATCTGTTACCTTCCCAGCAATGAATAATGCTGGTACCCATTTATACACCTGGGTGGATAGAATAAGAGGTAAAGCGCCTTACCCAAGGGCACAACACGTTGGACGCAGTAGGACTCGAACCAACGACCTTTGGGGTGCGGGGCGAGCGCTCAATCCATGGACCACACGTGTCTGTATATGTAAAGCCAGCCATTTGCCAAACCGCATGAAAATCTTAGAATATTAGGATTGAAAGGATTGAAATGCAAATTTCAAAATAAGTACAAAATATCGCATGCAAATGCAAAGAAGAATATCTTTTCTGGTGGGCCTAAATTACACTTAGGCCAACTAACTTTAGACCTGGTCTAACTCTTTTGTGCATCTAGACCTTAGAGACTGTGGAAAGGAGCTACAGTAGTTCGAGAACTGCCTCTTCTTCATATCACTCTATATCCCTAACGTCCCCCATAGGAAAATCTGACAATCACCGCAAAAAGTGAGGTAGCAGTATTTTTTTGTCAGATCTAGGAGCAAATTCAGAGGATTGATATGCACTTAGATCAACAATTTTCTAGGCGCACCAACAACTCTCGTGAATATATCTGATCCTGAAAGTCGTTTAGCTATGTTTGATAAAAATATTTCCCCAGCCAGGTCGGTTGCATATTACCATTGTCAGCTAGAATACAGCATGAACGAAATGAAATGTTAACAGGTTTCGTCTTTATATTTAACAGACAATAACCAACTATACTCGATTCGCGTTGATTCATTCGCCCCCTGGAGTTTTGGACCTATTCCAATAAGTCGGAGAGGGGCTCTCTCAAATGCCCGTGCCACACCGGATTCAAATGCACGTGCCACACCGGATTATCTTGGAGGACACTCCGGTCATTTAACTCACTCACCTGCCACTAAATACAATTTCATTCATGTATTGAAACGCACTATAGTGTATTTAAGGCCTTAACATTACTCACAACAACATGATTAACAGAAGTCCTTGCGCCTCATTGAATTTTTCACCTCCGCAAGAATGGTACGGGGTCACATATCAGATGAATCTAGTATAGTTTTGAGGTCTGTTTCATGATCACTGTACCTAAACATTTATGTTTCTACTCTGTACCCATTGGTATACTGATCCATTGTCTATACCGCAACAACAAAATCCATTTGAAATAAGAAGTGTACAAACGATAAAAGAGAATTGCTATACAAAACCATCTTGATTTTTTTTATGTGACAGCCTTGCAAAATTTGTATAGTCCTTGAAATCCCCTTTTTTTGCTAACGTTGTCAAAATAAAATAATTCGTAACTATAACAATCGACCCATTTGTCAACTTTTAATAATCCTATAGCGCTACGCCAACATCGTAAAGCTATCTACATCCAGGAGCGGCTTCTTTTCCCCACCATAAAGTATCTTTATAAAATGTATTATAAATATTCTTAATGCTGTTAATCAAACTATTTTTGTAATAAAAATTTGGCGTGTTTCCTTTTATCACTAAACCTCTTGAACAAAGAATTAAATTCTATTTTCATTTCAAGCCAACGTCTCAGTGCTAAAATTAGATAAAATGTTTAAAGTTTAACTTAATTAGTTTTAGTGTTTAGGAACAATAAAACTGTTTTGATGTCTTCGCGCAGAACGGATACAATTATTTGATGCTACACTCTCAATCATCATCATCATCATCATCGTCGTCGTCGTCGTCGTCGTCGGCGTCGTCGTCGTCGTCGTCAGCAGCAGCAGCAGCAGCAGCATCACTTGCTCTGCGATGTTGATGCATCTCATTCTGATCAAAATATCTTTAAAAAAATCTAAAAATTGTAAAGTATGACTCAGTTCCGCTGCAAGAATGTTACCATATTATTTAGACACTGAATTCTAAATTGCATGTTCAACATATTCGATTTCCTTTTAGAAATACATGCTCGAGAAGATCACACCATTGTACAACGAGCTTGGTTGGGAAGACAATCAAGTTACCGACCCTCATTTAGAACAGTAAGTAAAACGTGTTACAGGTTATACGCACCACTGAAGTGGACGCCGACTGGGTACAAATTGTACAAAATAATTAACTATTACGTGATATGTATGATTTGGGCCAGAGGCCTATGTCAATAAACTTTAAAGGTCCATGGCCCGATCGCTAATAGCCTCGTCCCCAGAAGCCCCAGATTTTACCGGAAGTGGTCAACATTTTGGTATCAGAAGAAAGCTACTATTTTTCTCATTTACCCTGTGAAATCTTAGAGCCAAAGGATGTTTGGTTTGGAAGTTATGAGCGAAAATGTGCCCCATTTTGGTCGACCAATATTAATTTTACACAGTACTCTATGAGGCTTACAAAATCACGTTTTTAGCCCTCGCATCAAAACGGATTGAAATATCGGCGGGAGACTTTACAGATGGGGTTTTGGAGTGAAGGCCAATCTATCAAGATGAAAACTTCATATCCTTAAATCGGGCCATCCCCCTTTAAATTGAATTGAATTGGTAAATGGAACTACCTGTTATTAGAAAGATGATGCAATTTCCTTCAACTCTGATTGTATCAACAGAATTGGTGTGTTTATAATTGTCCCTTTTCCCCCAACTAAACTGATATCACTGCTCAATATCTTGGATTTTGCCGAGAATTTATTAGGTACTCTGTACAGCAGAGTCTGTACAGCAGAGTAAGAGCTAAGGTTATGGGGGATTCTTTCGAAATGGACGACTATTGTCGACAGGGCACATCCCAGGGAGTCGTTCATTAAAGAAGCAAAGGCGAGTCTTGCTGTGAGATCTGGCTAAATCACTAGTGTCATTTCTTTCGGTTCCTCTCTGAAGTAAGGGGTTTCGGAGCAAATAGTAATTAAAATTATCTCTGCCTAAACCAAGATTTGGGCATTTTTGTATTCTTTTGCAGTAATTTCCCTTCAAAATTATGGAGATAGCAGATCAAAAAAAGGGGGGGTATGGACACTCTTTGACACATTCTACCTGCACCGTATACATGAGTGTCTCCTCCCCGTATTTTCCACCAAACCGACACCTGTCGCTAAATCTGGAGGAAAGAACATGGTCATACCTGGGACGAATATACCTATGGTCCCAGGGCATACCAGGTTGAGATTTCCAGTAATGACAAATTGATTTAAATAAACTGCTATCAGTGCGGTTTGATTATAAAAACGTATTTTTTAATTGTTTTTGTTTTATTTTTTTTTTCAAACCCCTGTGGTAGCAGTGAACTTGAACACATTAATTGATTTGATTTACTTAGGGGGAGTCATCAGCAAGACTATTTTATGAATGAAATCAACTAAAATTAGTACCGATTTTCAAGACCTCTAACTAACCGCAATTCATGACAAATATACCTATTGCAGGTATAATCGAATCAATGCTATCGACACTGCCTGCTTCTACGGCCTTGAAGACTGTCGCTTGAATGCACAGGCACTCTACTATGAATACATGCAGAATTATACTTTGTACAACCCGTAAGTACACACTTAAATATTGTAACATGCAGAAAAAATCATAAATTGTAAAATCAAATGAATATCATGTCAATATCAAACAGATATTATTTTCGGTATTAAATTGTAGGGCCCCTCGCAATGATGACGTTATAAGCCCTCTCGATGACGGTGTTATTTTATGACCCCTCTCCGACATCTCAGATTGATAACAAGGGCTCGAATATTTTGAATTTTGGCTCTGAGACTATTTCCAACAACAATATTTTGGTACTATTTGGAGTCTACGAATTTGAATTGAAAAAGAATAAACATAACCCCTCCCAATTCAGTGTTACAATACGCCTTATTTTAGTATGCTAAAAATCTTTGCCTCCAAATATTTGAAACGCCCTTCTGAAGAAAATGACAACCTCTACGTTAGTTTGAAACAAATTTTAGTGCTACTTATTCCTTGTACAGTTTCAAAACCTAATTGATATCAAACAAATCTGTACCATAGAATAACGCCAAATTTGAAATCGACTGTGTACTGCAATGGTATAAAAGAAGGTGGTCAGGAAGAATGGGAATTTGGATTAGCTCGTTACCAAGATACCACAGATTCTTCAGAGAAAACAAAATGGCTTTGGGGTCTGTCTTGCAGCCAGGAACCGTGGATACTAAGCAGGTAAAGTCATGTTAAATAATTATTTGAAATAATCTGGAATGGAATCTGTCCAACTTAGTGACAAAGATAACAAAATCCACCGCAATTCCACAGTATTACGGAGCGCTATCTCACTGTAAATGGGAATAAAGTTCAAGTTAATCCAAGCTGCTACAGTAAAGAATGATACTGATCTTGAGATAAATTTAATCTGCTCTATGTATTATAGGAGAACAGAACGAACCATAACACAGTTTGAGAATGTAGGAACGCTTTTTCACTAGCTTTTGCATATTGATGGTATTTTTCAGATATTTAGAGCAAGCATTCGATACAGATATTGTTAGACAACAGGATCTCACCTACGTCATCCGTTACACTGCACAAAACTACGTTGGACGAGCACTCGCATGGGACTTCACCAGAGCTAACTGGGATAGACTACGTGAAGAGTATGTATACGACGATCAACATGTGTCTTTGCTAAGGCCTAAAAGAATATGTTTGTTTGCCCTTTTGGCCTGAAGATCGGTGGGGCGGGTCAGCGGTCTCGATTTTTTTCTTTCAAAATGACATTGATTCACCGCGACCAAAATTCTGCCAAGGGCGATTTGGTAGTGCAACCACCAATACCTTTTCCATCTGTAGCACGGAATACTTTTTATCTAGTAAGTTCTGGTACAAACTAACAAATGTCGCATCCAAATTTACACTGGTAAATACAACGTAAGCACCGTATTTTGCTGTTGAAACGCACAGCGTAGCTGTCAGGTGCCATCTTTAAATCACACGCAAATTTGACAGTATTATACCATGTATTTCATGGACGATATTAAAAATAATATCTAACAATGTGTCACAAATGTGTCGCAAACCCATCCTTTTGTCGAGTCGCCATGCCATGTACAAAACACAACAAACACCTATCGATGGTGGTCGAATTCGGCTATTCTACCTCTCCAGAACAGCGCATTTCTAGTATTGGGACCGTGGCACTAAGGCTCAGACTAGCTCGGACTGCATGATATTTTGTACCGAAATCAGAAAATATGGAATAAAATGCTTGAAATGTGCACAGAAACTTTCTGTGAAATGATATTCTGAACGGAATGTACGCTGTAACCAAACTGCTTCTAAAAACGTAGCGTTTTTTCCATTCAAAATTCTAAAACCGCCGCCCGGTCACAATTTGACACCTCAGTCATTTTGTCTTGCCCCGGAAGTCGTGGTCTACAAAATAGGCGTGGCTAAGGTCAATAATGTTGTCAATAATACTAATACGTGCCCTGATTTGTTGATTATATAATTATATTAATTTTTTCAATAACATTTTATCCAGTAATAAAGTCAGAAGGCAATTGTAGGTACAGTATTTTAATGTTTTGTATCATGAAAGCGACACGTTTTTTTACGAAATTTACTACTTTCTAGGAAGCTTTTGTTCTATTTGAAGTCATATTAAAATTATGCATCGATTTTGATGGTAGTTTAATTTGTATTTTTTTCCTTCTAAATCCGAAATTTAAAAATTAAAAAAAAAAGGCGACCCGTGATCGTCGGAAAAGGGCAAACAACCTTTTTTTTATTTTACGGCAATTATTGTAGTTATGTATCCTGGTCCCTCCTGTCCATCCCTCCCTCCCTCCCAAGGTTGTGAGTTCGAGCCCGCTGAGGCCAATTTTTACTCCCCCTAAGTGAGGCGCTTCACCTTAATACTCTTTTACATTGGCATTATTCAATGTTGGGAAGGTAACAAACTCGCTGTAGTATGCGACCCCCCTACAACAACATTTATATGTGTGGAGTCTGGCCCAATCACTCACTTTGAAAGAGAGATGGGCAACCCCGTCGCCGTTCCTGTGTATACGGTCCGTCCCCCTTTTTAATATGAATAAACAGCAGGATGAGACTTGTGCCAAGTTGTGTCTTTATATGCACGTAAAAATTAAATATACGGTGTAACAAATTTGCGAGCAACAACAGTCCAGCGGGTACGTGCCAGCAGACTACAAAAACAGTCATGACCGTAGGTTAAAGAGACATGAGGAGATTTCCAGAAAGAAGCGCCCCCAATTTTTTTCGAACCCCGTTTTTTTTTGCATATTTGGAATGTTTTCCAATGTATTAGAGCACACATGAAGTGAATAAGCCGAATACGCCGTCTTTATGTAATTTTTTAATATGAATGCTTTTGTATTCTGTCGTGCAAAAGCACGGTGTTCTATGGGGACAATTACGATAGTCAGGCAAGTTCAAAACAAGGTTTTGCTGTCTTCTTTTGTACTTGTTTGTCCAATAAACCTTTCGAACGTTCTTGGTAGGTGGTCTACAATCGATCCTGTGCAATTTGAGAGAATTCGTATCCTAAAAAAATCTCCTTCTGTCACTTTAAGCCGGTGTGGCAGGAGATATATTCCGGGAACACCCGGGAACAATGGTGAACAATAAGGCAATCGATTCAGTTGACTCTTTACGCAACATTAGTTTCACGCTTTATTCCGTTGTCGTCTATGGAGCCCGCCAGGCTACAACTGAGATCAGACATAGCAATTGCTCAAATGGTTGAACTAAAAAGACACAACTTGACACAAGCCATAACTAATGTTGTTATTAATGTTAAATACACTCACCTGAGAACGTTTATTCAATGCGTTCAAGACCCACTCAACTCAGTGATGATGTCGATCGCGAATCGGTAGGTTTGGATAACAGTGGCCTAAACAGGCGCGTATTTTTTGCCAACTGTTGCGTGATTTCCTCCAACGATGAGACAACAGTTGCCAAAGTGCGACATTTCTACACAGAAAAAGGAAATGTTCCCAACTTTGAACAATTAGGTTTCGACCTTTTTGCAACATTGTGTAATGTTGATGGAATGTTAAAATTCAACATGGCAACGATGTGCAATTTTTGCACATGTAAATCGCTGAACAGTTGAGTAAAAATTATTTAATGTTTCCCCAAATCATACATTGTCGGCGTTCGACAACGTTGAGAACCACCTTTTTCCTCAACGCTTACTTCATATGCTGAATAATATTAATAAAAAATCAAACGATTGAATGCCTCTTTTAGACAACGTTCGTATAGCAACGTTGTAACAGAGCTACTTTACAACATGGAATAATCCGGTCAGTGGTATCGAGGTACGCATAAACCGTTATCGCAAATTCGAAGATGGGAGAGCGTGAATTCGTTTGTTGTTTTTTAACATTGCAGAAAGAAATTCAAGAACGACATTATTGTAGGCCACGGATTGTGCGCCCCCCCCCCCCCCCGTGCTGTACACAAATTCGAAACAAGCCCAATAAAAGTACTCTGACCTGGTACAACCTCAAAGAAGGAAGAAGGTTACCTTCTTTCGAAATTTGACGCTAGAAAGTTTCAACTCTTAACGGGTCACAGATCCAATGAATTTGTGAATATTTTTGAAGCTTTGTACTTTTTTTAAAGCAAATATACGGTAAGCCATATTTTTTTTATTTAGATTCTTTATCAGCACAAATTAATTACTATATAATATCAATTTTAAATTAAAATTTTAATTCTATATTTAAAAGTGATGCCAACACCTTAAGTAAAATAGACATTCGGTGAATGGAAGATGTCGCCGAGTACGTCGACATCCTAGAAATAGCCACTTCTGGAGTCGTGTAAAATGGGACGATGGGAAAAAAGGTCTACAATATTAGCTAAAGTGTACCAAGTATACCTGAATGCTATGGCCTCCCGTTGCATAATATTCTATCTACTATTCTTGTGATAACATTATAGAATGATTGTATTTGTAATCCAACAGCTTCGGAGGTGGTTCATTTTCATTTAGTAACCTCATAACCGATGTCACACGGCATTTTAATACCGAATTTGACTTACAACAGGTGAGTGTGATTTCCTTTGTTAATCGATAGTGTATTGTATTTATTGTACGTCATGCCATCATATCACTTCATATTATAGGCCTTCAGTGTTGAATTATATGCTCAACATTTCAGACTTTTTTGTAATTTGAATCAATTTAGTTCTAACAGGTCAAAATTCGTGAAAACAAAATTATTTGTATCAATTGAATCCGCGATATCCGTAACGCTTTATAAGAAAACGTTGTCGAATACATAGTCTGGACTAGGTTATTGAATCATAGTTGGTTTTCGTAAACGCTCCAAAAGGTTTCACAGGACGAGTTCATACTTATTTTGATAGTAACTATCAAACATTTTCGTATGCAATAGACACATACACGTGCAAATTTCTCTAATTGGATTTAATTCTGAGATCATTTCATATGTTCAGCATATAAATTCATATCGAACAGCCTACCATCATTGAATCACAAAGCATCGGGTGATGGACTTGTGGTTCTTTCAACAAAACATCACACGCAGCTTATTCAAAATTAATGGCAACTAATGATAATGTGTATAGAGCAAGGATATCACAGGGGCCTTATTAAGGAGTTCGTAATACTCCCACTGCAGAAAAGTTTAACACATTTGACAGTTAGTATGGACCCTCTATTCAATGTTTGGTAGTTAGTCCTCTCAAATCGTGAATCACTGTTTCCGTAGGGGCCAATTTAAGATTACATGGGGTCAAACTTTTAAAATGCTCAAATCGTGTTAAAATACATGCCATATTTTCCACCTAGTCATAAAGGATCAAAAATGTATAGTTTGTGCCACCTGCGACCATCGGTTTTGGAGTTATAGGCTAAAAATGACTAAAATGGTAAAAAAAGGTCAATCTCAATTTTACAGGGGTCAACATTAAATACTTTCAAATTATTGCCTGAGGAAAGAGGACTCCCAAAAGTATAGTTTTAATTATGTTAAATGTTTACCTACCGAGATAAGTCACTGAAGGTCAACGCCAATTGGCTTAGTTTGCCCCTGATGACCTATTTGTTCGATATAAATATACACTATGAATTGCAGATGCTTATACTATTCTTTATTTGACACATTAAAGGGATTAGCAGCGATATTGCGAGAGAATCGAAAAATGTGGAAATGCATTTCTTCAACTTATAAATCAGGAATAAGTGTGTACAATTCCATATAACTGCTTTATGTAGAACAACCAACCAATTTGAAAAAAAAACAAGTATTTGAGGAGGAATTGTTCATACCGTTTCCCAAAAATAAACATACAAGTGAGGCGTCTCAAGATCTACACTAAACAGCTGATTGCGGTTTACACAGAACAGGAAGAACACCACAATAAGTTTTTGTTGAGGTTAAACTGTATGATCATGGTGCACAATATCACGCTTAAAAATGTGGGATATTCACCGGGGAAAGGATTTTTTGATTCTAATTGCGGAATGTTGATAAGCACGTAAGGAAATTACAGAATCAGATAAAAAGTTACTGCCTGTCTTTAATACACGGATTCAAGCCAACCATTTGCAGGATATGTTCGCACATCCATGCCAATAACAAAAATACAAAAATATGAATTTTGATGATTTTTTCGATGTTTCGGATTAGCAAATCGCTGCTAATCCCTTTAAGCTAAATGAACAACTGCTTTCATTTTTACCAAATTGGAGCAACTTCTGATTTTGACCCCTCTACAAATGGGAATTGACCTTATTTTTTTTTACAATTTTAGCCATCTTTACCTTATAACTCCAAAACCAATGGTCATAGATGGTACAAACTATACAGTTTTGGAATTCTTATGACTAGACGTGCAATGTGGCATACATTTCAACATAATTTGAGCATTTTAAAAGTTTGACCTCTGTGTAACCTTAAATTTTCCCCTATTGAAAAAGTGACACCACAATTTGAGAGTACTAACTACCTAGCATTGATATAGAGGGTCCATACTAACTACCAAAGGTGTCAAACTTTTTCTGTATTAATGAGGGGTGAATGACCTGGGTCCATGCTCCTGCTCTATTCCAAATAAATATAAATTATACCATGGTTGTAGTTTTAGCTAGATTTTATTGTCGGTAAAGGACACGTCGGTAGGCCTTAACCTGCTTAAATGCTACACCAGCACATTTAATTTTAATGAATACCGAAGGGGGCATTTTTGGGTAGACGTTTCATATAGAAGTCGCATGTATGCAAATGAGGTATTACAAATTGATTCCGTCATGCGTTGTATGATGTTGTGCAGTAGCGCTTGACGGAATGAATGGCAATACCATATTTGCATCCATGGGACTTCTAATGAAACGTCTACCCATTTTGGGAGGGCGAGTTGGTGTAGCGGTCGAGTCGCTCACCTTTCACCGATGCGACTCGGGTTCGATCCCGGTCGAGCCAGTATCGTATGTGAATGTTGTTGCCGATCCAAACAAGTCCTAGCAGGTTTTCTCCGAGATCTTGGCTTCCATCCCATTAATCGTTACTCGCTGTTCTGGAGGCGTCCCTTAAAAATGCATATAGCATCATTGGGTTCTGCCTGGCGAATGTCGAATGTTATAGCTAAATACTCATTTCAATTGCACAGATTTTGGGCACGTAACAATTCAACTTCTTTACAAGTAACTTCCTTAAAAAAATATTAAACCATTTTGCATACGCGTTACGCTTAAAAGTAATAAGCATATTGATAGAGTTGTATCACACAAAGCATCATCTAAACGTTGTATAAATTATTCCTGCATCACTTCAAAAGCACTTCATATGGCCATATTTTGAATTTTATTTGAGTCATGCAGCTATGTTATACACTTTTCTTCGCACGTTTTTATGTCATAGTCGGATCTAATTAGGCTTAAAAAGGGGAACCTGAAAAGTCAGGCTATTCATGAAGCCGTTTCAGTAAACTTAAATTGTCTATTAACTGATGAATTTATCAAGTTGTTTTTTAGCACACACAACATTTAATTAAGATGGCCCCACAACTGTGGTTTAATCACATTTTATTGAAACATGCAAATGAGTTCATCAATTAATACTCATGACATATCCGAAAAAAGTGCAGCATATGACCTCATCATGTTCATGACCTCATCAAGTTATTTGACTATTCGGTGTAGTCGATAGATTAATGAATTTTCTTCTTTCCGTGCAGACACCCATCCAGACAGGCATAAATCCATCCATCTTAGTATAGCGACCGCGTAATTCGTTTACATTATTATACAACTTTATAATCTAGGCCTATTTGGATTTTATCTTTTCCATAAAAGGCACTCTACAAAGGCCGTGCAAAATATTCACAGCAATTATAAAGCTCACTGCATGTCATTTTTAGGACACAAAGGTGGGTGACCCGATGAACAACCTTGCCCCCCCCCCCCCCTTTACTCCAACAAAATTGAGATTTGATATCAGAAGAAAACTTGTATTTTGACTATTACCACAATGAAATTTAAGGCCCAGGAAAAGTCAGCAAAGTGTTGACCTCTATATCAATTAACACACATTGTCCTCTGTGCCAATTTATATAGTAAACAATTTTACTTCTACTATCCAAGCGGCTGGACCGATTTAACTCAAGATTTGTAATCAGATGTTTTTGGTTGTATGCTTCCATTTGAGGGAGAAAGCATCACATGAAAATTGGGACCATGTTTGGCTTACCCACCTTTAAAAATGTAAATGAGCCACATGTTAGCCCCTGTTTATGCCAATAAGCTATTATTAACATTTTAACGGAAAATCAAGTTTTAGATACGTGTAAGACGGGTAGAGAAACAAAGTAAATTGCAGATATTCTGAAACCTGTACTGTAAGATGCTTGCAGCGCTCCATTTACAGAAAGAATTGGGTTTAATCATCATGATCATGACAATTCAAGGGGAGTTTCCGTAACCTGACCCATCTGACACACTCTTTTGACACACTTGTGAATTCGGAAACCTTAACGGAATAAATATGTGTTTTATTCCGTGAAAGGTTTCTGAATTCATAAGTGTGTCAGATGGGTCAGGTTACGGAAACTCCCAAATTCAAGACAGTATGCTTGTCAATAACCCATTTTGAAATGAAACGTGCCAAATGTGATTATAACCACTGATAACTACATTGCGTTCATGTCGTGCATGTACATTGTGGTAACTCGTAACTCTACAATCTTTGACAAAAATAATAGTGTCTGTTGGATTTGTTGTTGATTGGGGTACTTGGTATATTCATGCATTATCATTGTGGTTTAAAATGGGTCATGAGGATGTCGATGTGGTTATGGGTGTTGCATGTGTCAATATAATATAATAATATAATATAATCCATAGTAAATACTAAATAGTAAAATTGTATTTAAAATAGCGGTAAACGTTTCATATAGAAGTCCCAAGTATGCAAATGAGGTATTACGATTTCGTCATGCGTTGTGGAGTAGCGCTTGAAAAGATGTAGCGGAGTGAATGACAATACCTCATTTGCATACTTGGGAATTTTATATGAGACGTCTTCCAAAGTAGACATTCAAATCGATAAATGAACTATTTTGACAACACCAAGGTAATATTCCAGTGTTGCTAACTAGCAGGTCTTATTTGTTAATTTGATATTAAAACAAGCACTGTTTTCCTAGTGTAATGCAAATAAATACCCACCTGAAGTCTGCACATTTCGAAACATGTGGCACCATGCGGTCATATTTTAATACAACTATTACATTTATATTTTGACACAGCTTGAAGAGTTTGGAGCTGACAAAGATTTTGGTTCGGCTACTCGTGCGTACGAACAAGCTGTGGAAAAGACCAAAATCAACATTAAGTGGATGGAAGAGAATGCTGAAGAGATTGCAACGTGGCTTGAACAGGCTACTTCTGGGATGTCTAATATCTAATAAATTATTGATTGAAAAGTGAAAACTAGTAATAGCTGATTTTAGACGAGGGTTAAATGAGAGTTGAGAATTGTCTTATTGACTTTAAAGTGGTTATCTTCATTTTAAGGTGTGATCAGTAAATGTGCATTATGAAGAGTCGTTATAAAAAGAAGAAAATGTACTACATGCGCAAAAGTGTTCTTTGCTCTATACATGGTACTTAATAATGATCTTTCGCAATGATCTTATACTCGGACTCACTTAACGTTTAGCTGTTGCTAAGTCATTAGAAATATAGAGTCTGGTTTGACGGTTTGGCAACAAAGATGTCATGTTTTCACTCACTCTTATTCTAAAAAGCATCTACTTAAAAAGCGCCATTTTCATGCCCTAAATACCAACTGTACGGGACATAGGTTTATCCAATTCCGCCAACAAAATATTTGATTTATTACGCACCTAACACAAATAACAAGAGAAGTAAGAACACGATCTTATAAGAAATGATTTCTCGCTTCGAGGAAGAAAAAAAAAGACAATTTTCATGAAGGAGTTAAAGAATGTGCAGTCTTGCCAGTTTATGAGACACGTATGCTTTCATTAATTGCAGTATTTCGGGATATAACAAATTTAAGAATATATCTTAAAACATTGTTTGTTTATTTCATATCTTAAAACACAAGTTTTTCTAGGGTTTCTAGTTCTGGGCTTAAGGTGGCGGTGTACGAGAATAAGCCTTAAAAATCGGGGTGGTGTGACATTCTAATGAAAGAAAAAAGAAAAACAAACAAAACAAAACAAAAAATGCGTTCTTCAATTTAATAGTGAAGGTAATATAAACAACATTCAACTGTTAGCACACTTATCGTCACTGGGTAGGAAAAAACTTCACTTATCGTCACTGGGTAGGAAAAAACCTCACTTATCGTCACTGGGTAGGAAAAAACCTATGTGCAAATTAAAAGCTCCCATGTGAAAATGGACCCCACTTTCATAACCTCCTATATGCAAATTTACTGTCAGCATCAAAAGCCCTATATGTTCACTATGAATTAAAATGTATTGGAACTAAGGACATTAATTTTAGAATGGATTTTGCTCTAGCCAAAAAATCATATCAGAATGTTTGCTATAAGCATTAGCATTTTTTGCTGCTGACAGTTCGTACGAGAAATGTTCACATAGGATGATTTGATTTCAAAAGGTCAAATACACATGGGAGGCTTTTGAAAATGTCATCCACTTTCACATAGGAGCTTTTGATTTCAACGGGCAAATGCACATAAGTTTTTCCTACTCAGTGATGTTATTCTCCCTTTAAATCTATACCATATTTGGTGATATAAACCCACAAGATGGTTAATTAATTGATAGTTCATTTGGTAAATAAAGTGCAAAGTTGCCGGATATGTGTACGCGTAACGATGTAGTCTGGGAAAAAAAGAAATCCATTATGATTCATATTATTTTCATATTATTGTTATTGTGATAGCTAAATTTTGTATTAATTTAATGAAAGTGATAGACAAGCGGACTACTAAAGAACAAGATCCAAGGTGCATTTTCCTCATGAACCAATTGTATTCATGTACTATAATATACATTCGTGAACAAAATAGCAAAATTACATCCCAACTTGTCTTATATGCATAATTATGATTATCTGTACAGCATACTTTCAAATTGACCTTTAATTAGAATTAGAGACCCGTAACTCTAAATCGCATAGTATTTAGTTAGAGACAGCCCGTCGCCATTAACATTAAGGGGGAATTTGCATTCCCGGTTGCCGAATCCCACTCGGGAAAAGGGAAGTGTAAAGGAATGCGCAGAAAACTTAAGATGAGAACTGCGGCTAAAAGGCAACAAAATAATTGGTGCACAGGACGTACATTTTACTGATTTGTATGAGAAAATTAATGGCAACCTTAAATATTAAAGTGTGCATTGCACAAAAAGTTGTAGAAACCTGGTGCAAAGAAGTGTTTGGGTATTAAGGTCCATTTTGTGATTTTCGAACCTTTATGGTTCGCTGAATATCATCCATAAAGGGTTATTTTCAAATTTTCAGTTGATTCTGACGGTGCGTTTTGATGTTATGAGCGCATGTTCGTATCAAGTTGCCTCATGACCATTGCATTGTATTTCTAAATACACAATTGCGAATTTCTTCTAGAGTAGACCGAATATGCAACTTAGGCCAACGGTTCAGATGGCCCAAAAGATCTCAACATGTTGGACGTTAGTTGGGAAGACGAGGTTGTCGATCACGAAATGCTCCTTTATTTCTAAATACTAAATAAGTTTTTAAATCCTAATCACTTTTTGCAGTGGTTTTATATTAGATTCAACAAATTAAAGGTCCATGTCCCCATTGCTAAAAGCCTCGTCTTGAGGACCCAGATTTTACCGGAAGTGGGAAAAGTAGGCCTATTGTTGTCGGAACAAAGTTAACTAAGATGTTCGCATTTACCGTGTGAATATTATGTCTTAAAGATTTTTGGGTTTGGATGTTATGAACCACAGGAGTGTCCCATTTTAATCGATCAATCTTAGAGTATTCTATGCGCTTACAAAATAATGCTTTAGCTCTCATACCAGAACAGATTAAAATATCGATGTGGAAGTTTACAGATAGGATATTGGGTTCAAATTCATTCAATTAAAATAAACCCTTATATAATTAAATCGGACCATCCCCATTAAAATGTCCCTGTATTGGCATAGTTGTATTGTATTGTATGTATTTATACATTCGCTGTTTTATTTTTTGGTTTTCTTTAAACTTATGTGCATAATGTTTCAATCTTCTCAATCTTCTATTAGTCTGAAGGAAATAGAAATTAAGTTTTACGTTAAAGTTAAAAAATGGATAGGATGACTTTTAGTTAATCATTATTATTGGAAGTTTTATTATTGTTAATTCATGGTTAATTGGTATTTTGAGTTATATTCCACTATTAAAGGCTGTAAAATATAGGTATTTAGCATCATGCAGCGGGTTCACAGGTATTAGCCAAAGATAAAATCCTTAAACATCACGGCTACTTTCAACTTCACATCTCAACCAACAAACCATACCGTTATGATAACCAGGCTGATAATACGAGTAGGTAGATAGGCTGCGCACCAAACAATACCCGGTACTGACTATGCCAGCAGAACCGTATCCAAGCTTGTTACCCATATCCCTTAAATCCCTAAATGCCATTTTGCCATTTTTGCGGCCCCATGGCTTGTGTTTAGGGGGAAATTGCTCTTAGATCTAACATGACAAATAACTCTACCTCCTTTTTTGCGTAGTCATTTTCCTGTAGGGACGCAAGGGATATAGACCTATCCCCTTTAGTTCACCCATGCTGAAGTCTGGTACTACGTGGACGTGGGGTTTGAGCTGCCACCGAACACTTCTTACTTTGACGGCTCTACGGACCTTACAAAAATGACAAGAATTTACGCTCGTGAGTTCTATTTTCTACTCCCGCATTCAGAAAACGCAAAGAGAGTTGACTGAAAAATGGAATAGATTTTGTGAACCACAGTTGATAACCAAGACATAAAATTTACCTTTGCAATATAGGCCTAGTTTAAAGTATCCCAGGGACTCTCGGACTTGGCTACGCAGATGATACAGCTCTCTTTGAAGAATACAAAACATCAGTGGCAGATGTAACGAGGTTCTCCGGAAGGCACAAACAAATTGATCTTGATGTTAACTGAGATCAAGTCTTAATTAACAAGAATCGTAAAATAGGTATTTCAAATAACATGAAGGTCTACTGCTGTGGAAATGGGACGAATGACAAAGACCTCAATTGTAGCTCTGTGAATGGCGTTGGGATGCTAAGAGGTGGGCAATCCTTAGAAGAATACATTAATCTCTACCAAAAGGCAGATTTACAATGCAATACCCCTTCTGTATGTCGCCGAATGCTGAAGCCTTAAAGATGGAGATTAAAAGAGACTTTCACATGAGTTATCAAACAAAACACTCATGATTAGGTGGTTAAAACACATCAGACAAAAGTATTAGAAGTAAAATTAAACAACCCCAACTGATCAAAAGCATCACGACAAGATGCCTCCAATGAGTTGGAGGTTTGAACACGTGCAGTGGGTGACATGACTCAACTCCTGCAAAGAATATATATACAACTGAGCACCCACCCATGGCAAGATGAAATCAGGAAGATCAGGCAAACCTTGAAGGACATCATCGAGAGAGACGTTGATTCTAATTACAGGATGCTGGGAAGAGGGGTTAGACCTGGCTGCAAAAGACCGCAGTATTTGGATACATTTCTGGACAAGCGTAGAAATCCGGGAATGGAATTTAGCACTATAGCCAAACACCCATTTATAGTTGTTAATGTGTTGGGCAAATACATGTATATAGATAATACTGGCATGCTGGCAAGTTGCAAAGTCAATGGTAAAACACGTGAGCTGACCAAAGCTAGCCTTGCGGGGAAGTTGTTAAAAAGTTAAGGTCTGGCAGTAAGGCCTTGCAGAAATGGAAGTTGTTGTCTGGTGGGTATGTTGGTACAGGACCCGCGTGCAGGAATTTTGGGACGAGTGCGAGTCGAAAAATGTAAAATACTTATTTGAACCAAGTGGTGTCGGGTGTATAAAACCGAATGCGTGTGGTGTCGACCAGGTATAATACAAATTTAAATAAGAGAATGGGAAGAAATTCTTCAAAATTACTGGATCAACAGGATCAGAATGTAAACTCTATATACAATGGATGAATTCAATGTACATAACAGCTTTGCTCATTTGAAAGTAACTTAAACTGAGGTTCCATGTAATGTTAAAGTTGTAATTCTGCAGGTCTAAATATTAAAATTCACACTAATCTTGTAATGTTCTAATTTGCGATTTGCAATCATTTCTTGAAAACTTTTGAAACTGTAACAATATACACATGCTACATGGTTAGAGGGGGAAATAGGGACACTATTTTGCCGAGGTACTGCCTACGGGCCTATCACTCCTCACCCTTCGGGTTCAGAGATTCAAGCCGTAATATATGCTACATATTTTAGAAGGGGTGGGCCTATATGAATGATTCAAGCAGAATCTATGACGAAGCGAAATTTCGGATTCGGGGTGATAGACCCGTAGCCAGTAAGAAGGGGAAATAACGTGCCCCTTTTCCTCGATATAAATCAAGTAGTATTTGTTTCATTACACCTCACTGTTATTGTGGGGACGAGGTTGTAGGAAATAGTTTGAACTATTTCCCTAGGGAGATAACATTTGTAATCGGAATCATCCAATGAATAGTAAGATTATGCTCATGAATATTCACGAGGTGTAATAATTGTTCCTATTACTGTCTCAATTTAGAGAATAAAGGTGTGATTTTGTTTGTCAAACTGATGTAACGAAACTGAGAAGTTCCCCATGAGAACGTCCACATATACTACTGTATCAGGAATAAACTGCGGCATTGATAACGTGGCTATAGGGAATAGTGTTGAAATATACGGCTCCCGCCCCCAAAAGGTTCCACCTTAAATTCAAGGACATTTCTTTGCGAAACTTAGAACTAGATGATTGAAAAATTTCCAAATGTTTTGAAGAGAGGAAACAATTATAAATTATTAATTTACCACAACGATTTTACTTCCTTTCTTTATAATTCTTTGCGGTCTGAGGTAAATAAGCTTAAAACATTAACCCATAGTCAAACTAATAAACAAAACAAATATGCAAGCAAACAAACAAACAAACCATGAGATGTAAGCTTTCCATTCATCAGTCATTTTGCATTATTTTGTCTTTTTATGAAAGAAAGAAGAAATGTTTGAAATGCCTGTTTCAAATCAAAATAAGCATGTTTTGTCATGCAGGGTGAGACTCAATAGTTAACGTTTTCTCCATCTGCACTAATGACACCATTGCAGCGTTCACACAGCTGCTGTTTACCAATTTCCTTATGTTCTGTTGAGGAATGTGGTTCCATGCTCGCTGGTTCGGATGATGGATGAAGAGCGCCGCTCATTAACGGCATGTGCGTCATATTTTGTGATACAGCTTGGGAAGGTTTCGGGAATTCGGCAATGTGTCATGACGTTCGAGAGACTTTTCCGAACCCAGGTGGTCAGAAATATATGGCGCGATGATATGGGTAAATTCAGGATGGTTCGCTATCGAAGCTGAAAACAGAATCATCAGACTTTCCGTTTGTGGGTGTGTTGTTTTGTGTTAGTAACGAGAAGTTTATTAAGCCATAAAAGCACCACTACCTCTGAAGTACGTCCTGAACACGGAACCAGAGATTCACTTTTAGTTCTCTACCGAAAGGATTAAGCAGGAGAAGTAAATATGCTTGTAAACCTCATCCAACGTTGAAAGTTGCCATTGTGAGTTTTCAGAGTATTAAACAAACAATCATCGTCTTTGAGCGCTTTCGATTCTATGGAATCGCCCGATATTATCATTGACTGCGAGTCATGGCTGACGATGGTATTGTTTTGCTGAAATTTTCCCAGGTCACTTTCAGGTGAATAGAAAGGACATGAATTTCATGGCGGGGGAGTTTTTATTGCAATTCGCAACGGCATTCCTCGATGAAAGGACCCGGACTTGTCTCCTGATATGCAGAACTAGTTTGATTGTTAAGTTGTTCTGGAAGTGAAAATATTTATATCGGTTCTTACTACAGACCGCAAACTGCCAAACATGATTCAATAACATTATGACAAGTCTTCAACCAATTCTATGATGAGTCAAGAACGCCATATATATAATACTAGGTGGGGATTTCAAAATTCAACCATGTACTGGAAGCAATGGCAAGTTCCACATGTGAGCGTCAGGAATCCATCTTAAAGATTGCCGGACTACGTTGGGAAACAGATGTGACTTTTCCTACCAGGCGTAGCCAGACCGGTACAGAGAACATCTTGTGCTTCAAACTAGGCCATCATTAATCACCTCAATTTCTCCACATCCAGGGGTGGCAGACCCTCAATTGTTATTGTCAGATTTCCACACTGAGAGACCATCCGTGGGTAAAGTTGATGAAAAGGTTTCAAAGGAGATGTTAGGAAGCTGGCCTCAGATTTCTTGGACAGTAAAACCGACTCAAGAACAACAGAGAAACTGGTGCATGTTCAAGGAGGGCATCCTGAATCCTGACTGAGAAGCATGTTCGTCTAGAAAAAGACAGTAAGACCAAATGCACCTTGGTTCACCCTTATCACAAGAAACTATGCCGTTAAACAAGGGAGGTATACATCAGAGCAAAGAAAAAAGGAGGGGATACTTGGAATCAACAAGCCAAAGGATGGTGAGAGAAGCTAGGAAGGCGGAGCGGGATACATCCGCCACATAGGCCTCCGCTGAGATCCAAAGTGCCGTTGGAAGTATATAAAATTAAGAGAAAGGGAAAATATCGGCCAGACAGACTTTTAAAGTAAACACAACCAGACCAATTATGGACGAATTATCTAAGCAAATGCATGCTGATAAATTCAAGAGTGGTTTACCACTGAAGCTGGGGATTTCCAGCAATTCGGCCAAGCCCCTTTCCAGATATGACAGATGTTATTGTTCGACCCGAAGAGTGTTCAGCTATTAAGTTCAATTAAGACCGACAAAGCTGTGGGCCCAGACACCATTCCAAATAAGCATTGAAATTAGCAGCAGAAAGAGATAAACACCAATCCTCACCTATCTGTCAACAATTCTCTTGATGAAGGTATGTTACCAGAAGACTGGCGACGAGCCGATATTACACCAATTTATAAGACGGGATCGAAGGCAGAGCCAGCAAACTAAACAGACCGTGTCTTGACTCTTCTGCGGTACACTCCTTGGCATTCATTGACACCCAACATTATGCTCACTTGCACGGCTAACTCAATCTTGTCGAAGTCAAAATGCTTTAGGAAAAATTTGCGTTACTTGTGAAACCCAGCTAATCACGAACTCTACATGATTGGCTTCAAAACCAAACCAATCACAGACCACCGATATTGTGTTTTGGACTTCAGCAAAGCTTGTGATGTTGTACCACACCAGCGGTTATTGATGTCAAGCTCAACTACTACGGCATTCGCGGGGGAGAAAACACTTGCCTGGATTGAAGCGTTCAAACCCAGCGTCATCAGAGGGTTGTAGTAATGGCCAGCAGTCTGATTGGGATGCAGTCTTGAGTGGAGTCTCACAAGGTTCTGTGTCTGGACAACACGACTTAATCGCTTTTATTAACGACATCTCTAAAGGCATTAATTCAACTGTTAGATTATTTACAGATGACTGCATTATCTATAGAACCATCAACTCCAGGAAGATGAAGCTGACTTCCAGTTAGACCTACCAAATCGTTTCCTGGCAACCTTTGGGGATGAAGTTTAATGCCACCAAATGTAAAAGTGATGAGGATCTGTTGCAAAAGGTTCCTGGGCACCCGGTCTATACCATGCTAGGGGAGACCCTCGAGGAAGTTACTACAACACAGTTCTCGGTATTCAATCCAAAACAACCTTAAAATGGGATAAGCGGACACAATATGCCGTTGGAAAGCTACCGGGTCTAAATTCTTGATGAGAAACTTCAACAATAACACCATGGCAGTGAAACAAAGCTTATACACCTTGCTCGCCCATTACTTATGCATCTGCGCTTGCATCCCCCCCCAAGGGCACTAAAAAGAACAAGGAGGTGCTTGCAAATGTGCACAGGCGTGCAGCAGGATTTGTGAAAGGGATATTGTGGAAAACATTCAGTGTCACTGCTTATGTTGGAGGATTTCAAGTGGGCTTGTCGAGCAGATGAGGATTAAAACACGCCTTAGTACCACTGAATAAAATTATGACCGACCAAATAGATATTTGATTTGGACAAGTTCATTAACCAAAAAACCACCAGGGCGAGGAGACACACAACTGGCAACTGATGCTCCATGAAGTTCAAGCACCACCATTATGAAGCAGTCCTTCGTCGAGGCGTGATTCGGAATGCAATGCCCCAAAATATGACAAACTTTTTGACAAGACAAATGATTTCAAAATCGTGGCTTAATAATATTTCGACTGGTTCCACTCTCATCAATCCTCGAGTTATACTACTGGTGGACTTTAGAGGAAGGTTCAACGAGGTAACGAGGTAACGTTGCGCTATGGGTCCAATCGAGAAATTGGGGTTTAAAAAGTCTTCCCAAATAATCATCGGATTATGCGCGATATAATTTGATTAGTGAGATGTACTATTTGTGTCCCGGATTCGTGTCGGTGTCACTTGGTCAATTCGGAACACACTGTCTGCGTCCATACGAGTAACATTTTTCGTTCTTCCTTCTTTCTTTGCGTATGAGGCAGCAGTAAATGTGTTGTAACGTTGGAGCCACCTTCCCTGTTGATGGGGCTGGGGTTTGAGATGCGTATCCAAACGGCGGACGGAAGGTAAGGCACTCATTGAGAATGTGATTCCCAGTCTGTGATGGAGAGCCACATTGGCAGGCAGGCGATGGCCTCAGCCCCATCGGTGCATATTCTATTGAAGCAACCGACTCCTGTTCGAATCCGGTTTAAGGTGACCCATTCCTTGCGTGGGAGACTGCTACCAGTGAGTTCTGTCTTAGATGTAAGATGTTGTATGGGGAACTGGGGAGAGTTTAGTAGCACGTGTCGGCAGAAAAAGGTCTGCGAGAGCAGTCAGTCTCTGTCTACCGAATTGGTGTGAATCTTTGACAATGTTATGCAGCAGGGTGCTTGTTGTCCAGCAAGGGCCTTATTCACTAGTTTTGTGCGAGTGGTGCTCCCTTCGAAGTGCTGCAGGTGCAATGCCTGAAGCACTCGTAGAAAATTCGATGGAGTGGGGGGCGAAGGCAGCCAGTTATGGTTCTCAAGGTCTCATTGAGTACCGTGTCCAGCTTCTTTGTGTGAGAGCTTTTGCGAGCACCATGCTGGGGCGGCATATTCAGCAGGTGCTGTAAGACCAGTGACAGCGAGCCAGTGGGGCGTAGGGGGTCGTTGGGGACTGGCACACCCTGAAGATCCAGCCAGATCTAACAGAGGTTATTCCCGAAGATACCTTGGCGCATAATGACTTTGAGGTCTGCCGGTAAGTAAGCTGCCGGATCCAGCTTCACTCCCAAGTAGGTTGGTGTGGATTGTATGGCAGGGGGGCGCTCCATTGAGGTTGATTTTGAAAGCTGGCGATGAGCCTCTTTGCTGTTGAGGTGAAAGTCAGTAGCGGTGGTCTTGGCTTCGCTCAAGCTTCGTCTCCAGGTCTTGAGATATGCGCAAAGGTATGGGCCATGTCTGTAGTAGTGTCTTCTACTTCTGTCCAGGTTTGCTGCTGTCCGGTGGAGGAGGGCAAGATCGTCGGCGTAGCCATATTGTCTAGATGTTTGTTTGAGGTAAATCGCTGTTATACAAATTGAACAACATAGGAGCCAGTATCAGATCCTTGTGGTATACACCTCCTTCCTCGGACACGCAGACGAACTACTCTGCCCCTCACTGGTCTTGAGAATAAAGCTACGGTTTGGCAAAGATGTTTACAATCTAAAATTGTACAATGTGACGATCCGGGATGGTCGTGAGAAGCTTGAGTGTCAGGCCGTGTGTTTTCGGCAGTGGAACCAAGTTTGAATTAGGAAATGCAATGGGAGTATTGATTGTTGTCATAATTATATGCACAGAACTGTGTTTTAACTCAGCAGGGTCAGTTGCGGCATGGTATGCATGACATGTACAATGTACACACAAAGATTTACTGCATTCGGTTTTGTGTATACTGCAACTAAGGTCAGTCAGTCAGCCGTCAGCCCTGGCTTCATGGAGCGCTATAAATAGCCGAAAGCCTTCTGGTTACTTGCATAAATAGGAATGCACTACACAGGCGCGAAGTGCCGTCGGTGACTAGCAACGGTAACTAGAGTCGATTTACGCATGCGTGAAAACCGTGTACAGCTTCTGTAGAGTAGGTTTGTGTTCCACCAAGTTGAGCCAAAGGAGCATTCGCCTCATATATCGGTCTGTACATGGTGTTGCTTACATCCACCTCATCTAATTTTTGGTTTGCATAAATTGTCTTGCTTGTTCATCTGTTTGCCTATGAGTTAATGGTTCAAGCTTATTTACTTCAGACTGCAATGAATAAAAATGAAAGGAAATGAAATCGTTGTTGTAAATTGACAATTGGTCGACTTAAGACCTTTAAATACTGGAAAGTGCCATTTTTGGAAAAAATGGAGTGTGTTTTGAAAAGCAACATATTGAAAACTCTTAGTTCACTGTGTTGTGTAACACCTCTTTGAATACATTGTTAGTAGTGTCTGTACCAAGGAACTTAAGATGGAAGCATTGAATCCCAAACTCCAGGCCATCAAGGTAAATTGTCAAGTGGTAGGTGACTTAGACTGAGAGCATGTGTGGTCCAGTGGAAAAAGGCAGGACTCGTGATCTATAGAGCGTGAGTTCGAGCCCCGCCGTGGCCAGCGTGTTTGTGTCCCTGGGCAAGATACTTAATCTCAAATGCCTCGCCGACCCAAGCGAAATCTGGGGAGCTGTCATGTTATGGGTGATATTACAATCTAAGTGCTGATACGGATGTGCGCTTGGCCGGCAGCCACCTAGATGAAGCGAAATGGTTGTGACGATTTCCTAATGGCAGCGTAATAATAATCGACTGTTTACAGTGATAAAGCGCTATATAAAAACCTGATTATTATTATTATTATTATTATTACTATGTGTTTACAACAAACAGGGCCAGGGTTAGAACCTCCGCACTAGCTGTATCAAGACCAAATGCTATAAGTGGGCATAACATAGACAAAAAAATTAAACAGTTCATAATAATCCCTGTACATGCACCAGCTAGGCAGGTAGTGTTTCCAGTTCTTTATCCTTGCAGGATAGTATTACCCTTGGTAGTGTGATGTTAATTTGCAATAAAAGATGATTTTATCACGATGGAGTATGTTAGATCTTAAGTAACATTATTTTTATTTGTATGACAAAAAAAAAAAATATTGTTTTCCTTTGAATACCACTTCATCGTGTTTATGGATTGTTTCATAGTGTGTGTGTATGTGTATGTGTGTGTGTATGTGTGGGAATTGGAAATTTAATAAAATTTAATGTTAAAGAATATCGTCATGTGAGTGCAACAAAGTCGTAACTGACATTTTTGGCGAAATTGTGTTATTTGTATAATATGAAAAAGAGAACAATACGCTTAATTTGATATACATTTCAGGTGACACTCTCAATTTATTGCAGAGTTATTAAGCTAAATAAGCCTATTTTGGTGTAGATACGACTTTGTTGCACTCAAAATATCAAAGACCAAACATTTGTCTTTTGAGATTGTGGATATGACATCAAACATTACAACTTGTGAGAAAAACCAGAATTAAAAATACATGGACAAAATAAAATTATAAAATACTCCATTTTGACAGGCTCATGATCTTCTTGATCTTTATTGTATAATTGAAAAGCGCCAACAGGAACGTTGCTCAACGTGAGATAAGAGACCGGAAGATGACTAGTCGTGATTCAGCTCATTTGTAATAGACGGTGGGGCATGTTCTTCTTTCCTGTTGTTTCGTAGTCCACATCAGGGGAATAATAAATTATCAAAATCATATAACCGTCTGTTGCCCCAAATAAAACTTGCACACTTTCTTGAAAATGAATAAAATGTCACTTCAATTTATTTCCCCCAATATCAGTGACCAATAGATACGCTAGACTTCAGCAAACATTGGAGCTAAAGATATTCAATTACCGGCCCGGTGTGCGGTGTAGAAAAACACTTCAGATTCCTCTTCATCTGGGAGTGCAGGACCATTGTTATATTGTCTCGCGGTTGAAAATACTCAGGTGTTACCACCTCTCCGATTTAGATGAGGTCTTTTTTAATGACGTAAGCGCAAAATACTTATCCTCATTCGCAAATAAATAAATCTTAGCTTCTATAGTGCGTGTTCAATTAACTTTGTCCATGTTTTTCATCATTTATTCGAAAAGGAAGAAAGACAAACAAACATCATGCCAGAATGTTGCTGGGCAAGCTTTGACCTAACAACTTTGTGCAGAATTAAAATCCGTAACTTATTGCTTAACTTCATTTGTATTCAATTTACCGCGCTTTTAGAAGAAAACTTAGGGTCAGCGACCTATATCATAGTGTAAACTGGTTAGTTATTGTGAAAGAGGACGGGTATTTTGTTACTCTACCCGAATCGTGGAGGTGATAACGTCTGGCTATAACAATGGCTCCGCATACCAGACCCATTGTAATATCTTTAGTTAATGGTTTGCTGAAGTCTATACATATCCATTGGTCACTGATGTTATGAATGAGAAATTGATGTGACATTTTATTCATTTTTAAGAAAATGTGCAAGTTTTATTTGGGGCAACAGACGGTTATGTCATGTTAATAATTTATCAATAATTTTACACCGGGTTTTGTCTTATCCCTTTGAAGGGACTACGGAATTTGTTATGCAGCTTGTTATTTGGTCTACGCCCCAGAGTCTATAATGATTAACTTATTATTCATGGAAAATCTTGGAGTCCGGAATACTTTAATTTCGTAGGGGAGTTTATTTCAGTCCCGGTGTAAAGAAACTGAGTGGAGTGTCCTAGCTACCATAGCAACATGTACGGAATAAACCGTGACCTTGTAGACGAGACCATTTAGGTACAGTGCTGAAACAAAAGATGCATACAGCACTCAATGGAAAACACAATAGACAGATGGGTGGTAGGACACTCAGTCACAAGGACACTGTATTATATGACACTGGCAGTATTTGGGAAAAAATGACACCTGGAAGCACTTTGTCTTGAACAAGTATACTTTACCGAGAGTGGGTTATGGAAACTGTGGTCAAGATGATCACCAATCTGTAGGTTAATGTTGTTATGAGCAATCTTATGGAGGTAGGCAAATCTTTGGTTGCAATCATGTCGGTTTCCCAGCTAGAGTCACAGTCCTTTCAAAGAGACACTTGATGTTAGGCAGACCAATGATATAGAGAAAAAGGAGAGTAGTGACCCATTGATACCAAAACGGGTAAAGTAATCTGCGGTGGCCTATATCGAATGCTTTGGCGAAGTCTGAAATGATAGCGTAGACCTGGTGAATATGTTCTTTAGCTTCCCAAATCTTATGGACGTTGGTTAAGAATTGAGTCTAACACGAGCGTTTGGAGCGAAAAGCATGTTTTAATCTAAATCAAGCATAATATGACTTAAATTGACGCGCTCAAGCACCTTGCAGCAAATTGATGTAAGGGAGACGAGTCTATGATTAGCCCGATCAGTGCGAGACTGCCTTTCTTAAAAATGGCGGTGAGCTTCGGGTAATGTATCGAAATTAACGATTTGATTGAAAATCTCGCAGTTGTTTGGAAGTATAATTTATTATGATAACACCAGAATAAAACCAAAACATATCAACGCCGACACAGTTTTGACAACTAATTTGGATTATTTATTCCATTTTGATTACATCCTGTGCAAATTTGTATGAAATTTCAATTATTTCAAATGATTTTTTTAAAATCTAGTTTTACATGTCTTTCTATGGAGAATTGACATATAGAGGTCACTCTAACATACAAATCATGACCTTTGTAGGCCTATATGGCTAATTCCTGCAAGGGTTTTTTTTTTAATTTTGCAGAGGTAAAAAATCTTGAACTTACAAAATTGTGTGGGAAATTCGACGCCCGTATCGATAGAGGGCTGCTCATTAAATGACGTTGCGTGACGCCAGAATATTTGAGAAACAGCCAGGTTGTTGAATCATTGGAAATTTGTATTTACATGTGTAGAAGCTGCAAACATTTCCCCACCTGCGCAATCGTAAGGGTATGCATAGCAAATAAACCAATCTATCATTGGTGGCTACTTTCCCTGTCAAAATCGTAATTATGAGTGAAGCTTCTAAGGATTTACTGCATCGTTCCGTATCCAGTTTTTTCTCTCTTTGGCCTTTGATCGCTACAGTTTGGCGAGTAATATTTCGAACTTATTTCCTTCTAATAATCTTTTAAACATTAACACTTAAGTGACCGGGGGGTTCCTAGGGACCCTCCAAATTTGTTTTCGCGCTGGCCGCTTTAATCGTGGGTTTTTCGCGCCGAATTTTTTTGTAATTGTCTGACTTTTAAATGCGCTTCTTTTCATACCAAAAAAATTAAAATCGGCCAAGCCGTTAATGAGTTAATTAGTGAGGGTCCCATGGAACCCCCAGGGCACTAAGAGGAAGTCAACTGAGAATATTAAAAAAAAATCAAAGAACCAAAACAAATTTTGTGCTGACTAAGGTTCACCACATTACATATAAGTAAACAAATAATAGTAGCATTAAAAATAAATAACCCTTTATGTGTTGAAAACAAACAATTTCATTGTAGACGTTGCTAAACCGTTACTGTACAAAGTCTATGGGAAAATGATGTGTATTTTGCAACACCTTTTAAAAATACAGGATTCCTAAAACTTCAAGTTTTTTGTTAAATATATGTAATTTGGGTCTTCTAGAGTAGATATCAACATAAAATAGGTTTTCAAAAAGTTTGATGTAAGCGCAAGGCTTATTTGAATTTTCCGTCTTTTTGCCCATTTTTCGCGTGTTTTGAAAACAATGTTTTGCCCCTATTTGCAGCCCAAATAAAAAAAATCATTTTTTATTGCTGATTTGGGTTGTCTTATGACCCTTCACATGTGGTATAAATTTCGTACAAAAATTCCCTCGGGAAAGTGGTTTCCATAGGGGGGGTCCCCCCGGGCACCAACGGGAGTGAAAACCCTTGGTCACTTAAGTGTTAATTTTATCATAGGCGGAGACTTTTCATGGAAATCCTGAAGGTTTAACCTCTATACTCGTACCATATTTGACTTGCCCCGGTATGTAATGAACCTGTGGCGTTTTCATTGTGCATAGATTCAACCTTTACAATTTTGACTGTTTCTGCATGTCGCCCTGGTTGAAGATTCCCGATCGGGAGATGTCTTACACACGGCACGCTATATAATGCTCATTAATTATCCTCTATATTTGTCTTAGCCTAAGTCCCCGGCCCTCACTAACAACTAACAAACATTGCGGAGGGGTGCGTACGTGTTCAAGGAATGAAGGATTAAGCGAATCAGTGAACGAACATTCATATGGCTTCAACAGGGATGTTTTCATCGTGTCTTGTATTTTCCTCCTTATATCATTGTCCAAACTGTGTCGCCAGTACTCGCCACTGCTTAAAATTGTGCTGAAAATAAAATAGACAATTTGCATGGGATCAAACAGCTGTAATCTTAGTCAAGGTGGAAGCAACCTCCGCGGCACACATTTGAAGAACAAAGGGATGAATACCGTCTGGTCCAGGTGCTTTTCATTGTGAGGAAAATAATTAGTTCACTAAACAGTTTACAGATACCGTCTTTGCCCACGAATAACTTTCAAAAGGTCAGATGCTTGTAACAACTTAGCTAATATTAAATAAGCGCTGGGCATTATGATTTATGCAGGAAACACCAGCGATGGGGCTGATTTTTCGGCTTCGTTTTGATGCCACAAAATTAAGAAGATTCAGGGACACCTGTTCCGGCTCAGGTGCGGATGTAGTGCGTGGGGGGGGGGGGGTATGGACCCAGGATTCCGTTTTTCGCGCGCCATGTTTTAACGCTAAATTATTTTGCCCTAAATTTTATGTAATTGCCTAAATATCAGTTGCGAATATTTTGATGGAAGAATAAAATTGGCCATAGCGTTTTATACTCATTAGCATAAAGAAAGCATTTATGGTGGCGCTATTGAAAATTTGTTTTGCCCATTAAATCATACTGGAGTATCTTTTTTTTATTTTTTTTATTTCAGCAATGTAATTGTATGTATGTTCTACTATGATGAGCCAAATTGTATAGCAAAATTCCGTCGGGAAAGTGATTTTTCATTTTTGGGCTGGAGCCTGAATTTGCTGCGCATTGTAATTTTTTTGACAGCCATTTTTAATCTGTAACCGATTTCCATTTTTTTCTCCTGTTCTGTGGTCGTGTTGATATCCCCCATCAATGACCAGAGTTTTGGTTAAAAAACTACAACTGCAAAGTGGTTTTCGAGGAGGTGGGGGGGCACTTGTATCACCTTCTTATGCAGCAACGGGAGTGCAGAAGACGTATGCACTTTAAGTGTTAAAGAGATTATACAAACATTTTTTTAAAACGATGTTCTCCAGTTCTCCATAATTTTAATAATCCCTACATCAGGGAATTCACATGATTATGGACATTTGCAGAGCACGTATGTTGGCACTCTTTTGCTATAGCATCCAAACAAGTCAATGAGAATAGAAACTAGAGATTTCAAAATATATCTTGCTGGCACTATCTGTTTACTGGTGTGACAGAATTATCGTCCGGCGGAGATTATAGTCCTCCCCTGCTAACAGTCCGGAAAAAATGGTGAAAAACATAGGGCAATTCATCAGTTGACTTCACCTTAACATTAGGTTTCACGCTTATTCCGTGTCGTTATGGAGAGCCCGGACGATTATACCGCCGGGACATGATTCTATGCTTACTTTCACACCGGGCTTAACATCACGGCGGAACTATAATTCTTATACACCGGAATTACCCACCATTCCCGCAAATGTTGCAGAGCGAATTTGGTTGTGCAGCCACAAAATTACGCGCGCTCGGGACATGGCATTGTGTATATGTATGATTGGGAAAAAAAAAGCATATGATTTGTTAACAAAACGTGCTTTTTTCTAGCATTCAAAGTGACATAATGGCATAAAAAAGTGACATAATGAAAAGCACCCTTAATGAAATCAAGTCCACGAGTTGAAAACAATTTGGATGTTTACATCTGTAAAAACAGGAACGAGTGCGGTGGGGGGGGGGGGGGGGGGGAGGGGGGGGAGGCAATTTCGGCGACCAAGGATGGGACATTACTGACAGCTTTTTACCAAACTTGGAAAAGCATGTTTGTCATCAGCTCCAGACCATCTATTGTATATGTGCTAATCTGGCTAATCCACCTTTCACGTGCAAGCAGATAAATATCTTACTATAAGCATTAAGTACAATGCATGAATCCCGGTTGTGGCAGGAGATATGGTTCCTCCGGGCTCGCAGTTCGGGAACAATGGTGAACAATAGGGCAATCGATTTAGTTCTCTCACGCAACATTAGTAGTGGGGGGACGGTAGTGAACAGATCTTATGTGAGTTGCAAATCCGGGTTAAAATTGTGAATTTTGGTAACAAGTACTGGATACATGAAATCAAAACAATTTTTGATGGAAGCACTTTGCCACAACATTTCATGGCCCCCAGCTTGGATTTCAAGTTACACAGGGGTAAAATGTTTAAAATGTTCCGATTGTGTTGAAAAAAGCACACCATGATGGTTGTCTGGTTACAAAGAGGATTCAAACAATGTTATTAGTTTATACTACCTGGTGACTTATAGTTTAGGAAATATTGGGTTTAAAAACTGTAAAAATGGTTAAAAAAATTCAATTTTGGTTTGTACAGGGGTCAAAAATGTAAAGTTGCTCCAATTTTTGTAAAATGTGGTTCAAAGGTTGGTTTAGCTCATAGAGGAAATATTAGGATAGTTTTGACTATTGTACGTGTCTGGTTATTAACCAAAATGGCGATCAAAGTCAACAGCTATTGGCAGCTTTTTTAACCCCTGGATTCTTTTGAACTGTGACCTATTTTGTTGTTGGATAACGTGAAAAACTAAGCATAACAGATAAGGCAAACTATTCCAATCCTTTAAGCTGGGAAACAATTTGACCCATATAATCTGAATTAAAGGCAACTTCTTTTAACTTTTGACCCTGTACCAACCAAAAATTGACTTTTTCCCCCCCATTTTGACAGTTTTACCCCATAACTTCGAACTATAAGCCGTAGATAGTTTGTAATTATACCTTTTTGAAATCCTGTGACAGACCAAACCACCATGGTTGTGCTTTTAACAAATTCAGAACATTTTAAATTTTGACCATGGTATAACATGAAACCAAAGCTGGGGGCCATTAAGGGGGGTGGCAAGTGCTTCCATAAATTTTGGGATTTCAATGCCATAAGTACTGGTGCAAAATTCAAATTTTATCCGGAAGCGCATACTCTTCATACAGTCCATGCTTAGTATTTATCCGTGTCGTCTATGGAGCCCGGACTTATGATACCTGCCGGACATGATTACTTTCACACCGGTCTGAAATGCTTTTGAATTGTGTCAGCAAAAAAACTACTGCTAAATTCTGTCAGAAATTGCTACAAACTGCCACCTACCCCCGAAACTCTTCCTGTTTTAGTTCTTTTACACGATGTAAAACATCCAAATTGCTTTCAAACTTGTGGAACTGGTTTCAGGAAGGGTCTTTACAGTAATCTCACTTTTTTCATCATTATGTCCTTTTAAAAGTACGCAGCTGAAGGAAAATTAACGCCTTTGGGACGAATTGAGACAAGCCAGATTTTGAGGACCTAAAAGATTCTGAATTCCATGAGGTCTGGTGGTAAGTAAATTTTATTTTCTTCTAACAGCTTGGTGGTGGAGGAGTTGTTTCCTTCAGCAATCTTATACGAGATGTTACCAGACACTTTAATACCGAATTGATTTAGAACAGGTGAGCCCATATTATTAAAAACATAAACCCTAACTAGGCGTTATAATCTTATCCGATAAGGTAAAACTCATTTGTTACATTACCCATTTGTTGTTTGTTAAAAAATACCATTTTTACTATTAAAAAACGTACAGTGTTGATAGAGATAAAGTATGACCAAAAGCTGTAAAAGTAAACTTATGATCCGTACGATATAATCAGCTTTGATAAGAGTTTACTCAGCAGATGTTGTTGTCTTTCATACCATTGTAAAAGTGATAGCAAAGGAAAACACAATTCAAAATAATGATGATGATTGAGGTATTAGAAACAGTTATTTAATAAACAAATCTTTTCACCACAGCTTATTGAATTCGGGAGGTAAAGACCTAGGTTCGGCAACTCGAACATTACCAACAACAAATTGAGAAGACCAAGGCAAACATCACAGGGAATGAGGAAAAGGAAAATGAGGAAAGAAGGCGGGCCAAATGGTTTGAGGATCAACTTCAACTATGCTGAGCACAAAAACAAGGTAGTAAACAAAATGTGAATCGAAAAGAGGCATTATGCTGTTGAAGTGATCAGATGTGAAGACTTACAAGTTCCACCGGATAAATTTATAATGTGATATAATGAGGATTCCACAAGTCCATTAAACCTCGTTATTTGTTCATATAAAAAAGTCTTTTGTGGCGTATGATGTATACTTTGATTACCAGCAAAGAGGCAGGCCCGATAACAGTGCAAACTGATAAGTAATATCCTTAAACACTTGGGATTATTCATTGGTTCCTAGCAGTGTGATATGAGACGATATCACACGGTACAGCGCATACGCATCAACGTGATACGAATACCCACTGCTGGGGTTTGGTATGTCAATGAAACAGTTCCCGTAGGATTTTGGTGCTAAAGTTGATTTTCTTGCTGTTTTTTCATTCAATAGGGACCAGACAGTCAGAAAATGATGGGGTGCAAATTTTCGGACTGCTGAAAAAAAAAAAAAAAAAAAAAAAAAAAAAAAAAAAAAAAAAAAAAAAAAAAAAAAAAAAAAAAAAAAAAAAAAAAAAAAAAAAAAGTCAAATTGTGTTTTAATGTACATTAACATGTTCGTCTCCTTATAAGGAATAGAACAAGTATATATTTGCCAAGGTTCCGACCTTTAGTTAAAGCGCTATAGCCCCATAATGGTTCAAGGTCATCCTGGGGTAAAATTTACCCAATGCTCAGATTTTGTTGAAAACTGGTGATAAGTTGTTTGTATTGTCTCACAGGATCCAAAAATGTGTTATTTTACAGTGTGTGACATTTGGTTGCCTAATTACATAACAAAATGTCGCAAGGGTCTACATGGTCTATGGGGTCACCAGAACTTTCCCTGGATGTCGCAATGGTGATATCAAAAAATCAATTAAAATACATTTTCTGTTTCAGTATGACACAAGGAATCATTTGACACCACTTTCAACAACATCGGAGCATTTACCCCCCAGGGTGACCATTACGGGGCTATACCGCTTTAACTAAAGGTTGGAACCTAGGCAAATATATATTTTTGTAACCCTTATGAGGAGACAAACGCGTTAGTGTACATTAAAACATAATATGAATAGATTTTAAATTTTTCCCTGTACTAACATTTCCCCCTTGAGGAAGGGGCATCAGTCCGAAAATTTGCACCCCGTCATTTTCTGACAGTTTAGTCCCTATTTTGAAAAGCCTATACAGCAACAAAATCAATTTTAGCATTGAAATCCTACGGGAATACACACCAACCACACTATAAGTCGCATAGTAACAAAAACGGAATGATTGATTTAAAAAAAGCTGGGTTTTCGTGAGATAAAATCTACCATAATTTAGTAATATGTTACTACTTATAGGTGGTCCCATGGTTTTGCTATCCACTGGTTTGAATGACCCGGTGTAAAGAAAACTGAGGTCCCCCATGAGAGAATGTCCGAGCTACCATAGCAACATGCACGGAATAAACCGTGACCTTTAGACGAGGCCATTTGGGTACAGTGCTAAACAATGATGCATACAGCACCAATGGAGAACACAATAGGCAGAAGGGGGTAGGACACAGTCACACGGACGCTGTAATAAATGACACGGCATCAACCGTCGCCCCACCAATGTTTTCAGTCCATCACCAACGTTTACCCCCTTTAACCTCCTTCACCTTCAATGACCACTGATGATCTTGATCCACTAACCAATACAAACCGGTCTTCGGACGGTCAAGGGGCACCCACCCACCAAGTTTCACGAACGTGCAACCCTCGGTCTCCGAGACTCAAGAAAATAGACACGGTCAGACAGACAGATACAATGACAGAACAGAACCCGGTATTAATAGACCGTATTCAATATGACGTCAGCCACCAGACATGGTGGTGACAAGAGGCATAAATTCCGGGACACAATACATTCAGCTGTCAATCGACCATGTTAGCGATTGCACAGGGATCATTGACAGCTGAATGTATTGTAGTACTGGGAATGAGTCATCTTGTCCACCAAATGCTGCTATTGCATCGGTATTATCTACAGATTGCTTCTTAAAAAATGGTGTTAAAGGAGAGGAAGGGTGTGTTTTAGCCTATGCCATGCATCTATCGTATCATTTATACGGGCGACAGCACTATTAGCACAAAACATGCGCCCTCGTCGTTCTACTAATGCAGTGCCTCGTGTGATATGACACGATAGATACACCGCAGAGGCCAAAAAACAATACCTTTTTCTCCAAATGTAGCCGCCAATACAACGAAGAAGACAGGTTGATTATTTTCATTCCCGCCTACTTGGTGGGTAATCACAGATTGGACTATTGGTGTAGAACATGGCATCCGTTCATGAAGTTGATGCCGGGGAGTAAAACCCAGTCCCTACTTGTCATCACCAATAATATCGGTTTTAACCCTCGGTATCTAACGATATGGTGGGGGGGTGGGGGGGGGGGGGGGGGTGCTACCCCTTCATTTTTGTCGCCTTGCTAAAGCCCCATTTCCTGATGTCAAATTAGTTAATGTAATATTGTCAATTGACATTTTTTTAAGCTCCTTGTTATCATGCAAAAACAACATCCTTGGACCTTTGTAGACATCACGTCAAAGTTGGAGATTGGACGTCTAGTTGTTAGGGCGGACGTTAGGGAGATGGTCGGGGTTTTTGGAGTAGGGTCTTGAAGTCGTTGATTGTCACTGCGTCGATGGTCAGTGTTGAATGTCATTCCAGCGTTACGGTTTCCGGGAAGAATGACTCAATAAATGGTGTTGAAGACCAATGAAACTCGTCGTATTGACAGTGGTGATACGGGTTTTCGTTTCATGTAGCGGATTTGAGCGATGTCAATTTCGTCGGTGAGGATTGTATAGACGGCGTTGAGGCGTTGAATTTGTCTTCTGGTTTCGATAGATTCCATAATAAATGCATTTATATGGCGCTCAACAGGGAACACATCGCTTTAAACAGTCGAAATTGTATTAGAGTCTCCCTGGACAAATCTGGCTGCTCTTCTTGGACTTTTTGGAGATCTTCCAACAGCAGAGGCATAGTCAAGATGTGGTTGGATGAAGGCAAAATACAGTTTCGTTGATGGATTTAGAACAGTGTTAAAATTTCTTTGGATGAAGTTAGGTATCTTTGTTTTTTTTTTCATGGCCTATATGGTTGCGTGTTTATCCCATTTCAAATCATTCTGTAGTATGACACCCGATACCTGTCTTCAGTTACTTCCTCGAAAGTTTCACCTAGCATTGAGTAATTTGTTTTCGGATCTCGACGCCTGATGATATCCATAACTTTGGCATTTGAATACATTGAACTTCATGCCCCATTTATGGGACCAGTCAACGTGGTTTGTTTAAAGATACATGTCTTGATCCTAGCACCTCATATTGGGTTTATTTCCAACGGACCTGGCAGGATAAGCAGAGAGTCGCCCTCAATAGTTGTAACCAGGCTGATGAATTGTCCATTTTGCGATATTGCATGTATATAAGACTCGGTTTGCAACATGAGGTATTCATGCTTTCCTCTCAAATTGCCATAACAAGCTAAAAACCTCCAAATTGTATGGGGGATTTTAAGTTCTAAGTAGCAAAGCCACAACTATAAGTAATTCATACTACTTCGAAATCTCACTTGAGATTTATATTCATGATGTTATGCAACATGCCTTTCATTGATGATCAGAGTTACTATAACAGAAGTGGCCATTTGGCTATGGTTCAAAGCTCAGGGACAATCTGTTGGACTAATACGAATTCTTGTGCCAAGTTTTGTTCATGAATGACAATACAAGTGAGTTCTGGTATACAGTGTACTTTTTTCTGGTAGGGTAAGCACAAAGCTATTATGATTTGCAATACATTCCACTATGGACTAATAAAACCTCTTCACATGGCGCAGTTCAATAGCTTTCGTTCAACATTGCATTTAGCAAATACACCATCTGTTTCTTAGTGCATGATTTATGACACCCAGAACATGCATGGTCAGCTGTTGTTAACAGGTGCACATCCAAGGCTACTGAACTCAGACTACTAAACTTGGTAGATTAGCATGCTTTGCCTCATAGTGATTGGGAGGTCAAACATGAACGATTGAATGTTTATGCTCTTTTTTCTATTTTATGCACCCTCGATGGAGAAATTGTTTAAAATGAACCCTTCCACCCCAAGAACAGGAAAGTCACTTACAGGGTAGATAGATATTAGCAATACACATAAGCATAATAAGTCTCTTTCCCGTTCTGGGGGGGGGGGGGGGGGGGGGGATCTCTTGTCGTGTATAATAAAAATTCGATTTCTCATTGAAGCCTACGCTTAAAATTCCTCTAAAGTGCATTTTCCTCTTCTTCAAAATTAAAATAGTTTGCGGTTGTGTCCAAGTTCGAATCAGAAAACTTCACATTTAAAATGATATGATTTGTAAAAAAAGATACCAGAAACGCAATGTAAAAGCTGAGGGCACTTCTCTCTGCTTATCCTGCCAGGTCCTTTTCAGTTGGTGCTGACGGTGCGTTTTGATGTTATGCGCAAATGTTTACATCTCGCTGCCCTTTTGGCCACTGTGTTGTAATTTTTGTCCGCTTACGGACAGAAATACGAAATTACGAAGTGCCTTATTGGACAGCGCTCACATCAGGAGACCACGCGGTGAACTTTTTCCTTTGACGACAAACTTCTGGGTTCGGTTAGTAATGAAAGCTCTTATCCAGTCCAGTGGTTTATTGCGTATTCCGCAGTAGCCAAGCTTCTGAAGGAGACGTTGGTGTGGTACTACGTCTATGCTTTACTAAAATAGAGGGTTGCAATATCTATTGTCTGGTTGTCGTTGTGGTTGGATGTCAGGTCGTGGAAGTTGTTTATCACATGACTGTGATTTTCTGATGGCATGCTGGAAAGGGTGTTATGTTCCGTGTAAGCGCTGTCCAATACAGGGCCGGAGTGATCCCAAAGTAATGGATAGGAGGGTGGGCAACCACCCCCTTCGGGAGAGAAGTACCAACATGCCTAATAGACGCAGGGATACCATAGACACTGCTTTTGGTATCAACAGATAGCCATGGTCCTTTTTCCTTGGTCCTCTTTCCATTGATACCAAAATAAGTACCAACATGCCTAGAATTACGTCATAAAGTCCGTACGTCAGAAATACCGTCAATTTCTATAGAAACACTGTGCAGAATAGGGGCAAATTCAATTTTTAACCAAAATAAAGTTAAGAATATAGTTTTTCATGCTTTTTTGGCTTTACTTTATGGGATATGCTCAGTGTTATCTATATTATAATAGGCCACGTGTATCTGTCTGTCTGTCTGTCCGTCTGGATGTCTGTCCGCCTATTTTCTCTGAGGTCGGGGTCGTACGGTCATGAAACTTAGTGGGTGGGTGTAGCTTGGACCGGGCCAGATCAAGTTCGATTGGTTAGCGGATACGCGCACCACAAGCCGCGTAATCGCCAAAACAAACGGAAAGTATCCAACATAAGGTATACAAAGAGTATTCAAACAAGTAGTACTGATCAAGCTTGGTATATGGCACAGATAGACGAGGGTTAATAATGTAGCTCGGAGAAGACTTAAGGATATATGTGTGTGTGTATGTCGGGGTGTGTGCGTCTGTGTGCGAAGTGTGTATGCAGGGGCGGATCCAGGATTTGAAAAAAACGTCAAAATTACCGGGGGGCTGAAAGGCTAAAATTGTCCAAAATGGGCTGATTTTGCAAGATTTGCAGAATTACCGGGAGGTGCGCGCCCCCTCCGCCCCTCCCTAGATCCGCGCCTGGTATGTGTGCGTTTGTCCGCATTTACGAGTCCGCGGTTGCATGCAAACACACAAGTAGGTGTTGTGTGTGCGCGCGCGTTTGTGTGTAACTCGCACGCCGTGTGTGTGTGTGTGCGTTAATGTTTATGTTTTGTGGGGGAGAGTGTGTGCGTGTGTGTGTAATAATATAACTCAGGCAATGTAGACGAAGAAAAACCTATTCCTCCAAAACAGGTAATTGATTTTGATGATTATATGATAATTATTTGGTAAAGAAGAATGGAGCCCCATATACAACATAAGGTAGAGGCCATTTGTTTTATCGACGCTGTGAGCGGTCAAAAAGCACTACAATTTGTCCAATTAAGAGGAAGTACATTTTCCTGCATGGAACAGCTGATCTCCATGAAACTTGGATAATAGTTTTGTTGGCATTGGCAATTATGGTTATACAATAGCTGTATTATAAATCTATCCCTTAAAGAAAGAAGGAAAGAAAGAAAGAAAAGAATAAAGAAAAACATTTCTCTAATCGGTATAATGAAAAGTCTAAAGGCATATCCGAATAGACGTAAATAATACGTTATATGATGTAAATAGATAATGATGTAAAATGTATGATATCCGATATTTTTACTCTTTCAATTTGATGATGTATATATTTAAGATTTGTATCAGATTGGGTGATAATCACATTGAAATAAAGAATGAGTGACCACCAAAATTTGTGTTATCAAAATGTCTGAGTTTGAGGTAACTTTGAGGTAACGTTTTGAGGTATTTTACAGAACTAATATAGCCCATGAGCTGTCACCCGTTACCGTGCACCCTAGCATCCTTGACTTGACCAAAAAGTTGTACCCTTTATGGTCGAAAGAACAAGAAAAGTATCCCTTTTAAACAAATGGGATACATAGTCGTGGTGACGTTATTTTTCCAATGTAAATTTTCCATTTTGAGATTATTCGGATAGACCAGATAACATATTTGTTATTTATTTTCATCACTTAGTTCCAGATATTACTTCATTTTGTTTTATATCAGTTTTAAATATAATCTCCCTTGACTTCTTGTGACAAAACAGAAAAAAAACCAAAGGCAATTTTCTCAATTCTGATTTTTGTTGTTTTGGGGCATGAAAAAGTTTGCTATTTTCTTTGACAAACATGCTCTATAACCATTTAACGCATATGTACGTGTTTTGTATGCCATTGGGATAAATGAGCAAGAAATAAATGTTAAATGTCAAAAATCAACTTTTGACGAAAAATATCAAGATTGACATTTGAGGGTAACAATGAAATATTTTTTTTCACCTAAAGGTGATCCTCATTGCTCGGACGGCATAGATTAAGCTAATACCAATGGAAAGCTTATTTTATAGCGATTTTATATGTAACTGTGTCATATTTTGCTACTCACGATGGATACAAGAGCCAAAATGAAATCGTCTTTCTAGCAACATCACTTCAGCGAAAGTCAATATTATTGACTTGGGCGCTGTGAGGTGGTGACGTCACCGTTTGCCAACTCGGTCGATGCCCAAGTAAACAAAATCCCATTCAATTGTATCGCTCGCTTCTGCGCTTCGAAGACTTACCATTATTTTCTCTAAATTTTGATCAACTAAATCAGAATTATGAGCAATACAGATACAGATAACGTCTGTGAGAGTATCTGGTAATTTGATGGCTATATCCCACTCAGTCAGCAGATAAGGCGGTCAGTCGGCAGTTTAAAAACATATAGAATTCTCGCTTCGTAGTATTGCTGCAATTTGTTATGGTGAACAAATTGTCGCTAGTTCAAGAATTACCCCTGTTACGCTCGATAAGCCAAGACTTTACCGGAAAGCCAATAGCAAAACCAACAGTGATTCATTAATAAAAAGGTTCAATTAACCATAATTGAGTGACTGTTTCCCGGTCTGAGAAAAGCAGATTAAGATATCCACCGTTACTCCCCCTGATAGCGCCTATACCTCATGCAATTATATCGGTTAGCATAAGAGGATGTTTGTTGTTGTAACTCGTAAATCAATGGAAGAGCCGTGTTTTTAAGCACGCGGTAGTTTTTGACCACCACACATGCTCTAGTCTCCCTCACTAACCTTAAAGGCCAGCTATTTATTTTCTTATTTTTTTTTGACCCAGAATTTTTCCCTCTAATCCTCTGCCTCTAACCTGAAAAAATAATGACAGTTTTATATATTTTAAAAGAAGCAGTAGCGAGATTCGCTACTGCTATTGTAGTCAGCGCTCAATATAATAGCTCCGCTCTGGAACGGTTGCCACAACCTGTGCTCCAGGAGCATGAGTGGTGGTCAAAATCTCACACTTGCGTGTAAACACAGCTTTGCTCTGAGCTCTGCTCGCTCACGATTCATCGTAAGCGGTGGGAATTCAAGCGATTTTTTCACATTTCTTGCACACTTATGAAGCCAGGAATTATAATTACCAATCTACAGAGATTAAGGAACCTATTCAACCAACATTTATCGCTATATTGGCGAAATTCAACACAGGAGAAGAGGAGCTATTTGGGGTTCCTTTACATTGGAAGATGAATTGCGCAACAATACTTGTGCAATCGCCTACGTCACACGAATTTGCCAAGGTCAGAGAAGGAAAGCTTAAGCGTATTTTTGGGCGTAAAATCGCAACGACATATAGGGTTAGTTTTTGGTTTATAGCGGCTATATTACACGATTAGATTTTTTTGAAAAGATATTTTTTGGCATCCTGAAGTCATAAGCTTTCCATTGGTATATAACTTAAAATATGCCGTCCGAGCAATGAGGATCACCTTTAATAAGTTAGCTGTCCTTGCCATCTTTCATTTTAACATATATTTGAACCTTAAAACCACTTCATAGATGAGTAAAAGCCAAACACAACTATTTTTACATTGAAGCGTATGTAAAAGTCCATTTCCTTAGAATTGTGATCGACTCTGACTTTTAGAAAGAACGGCACTATTTATTTAGGAATTTTCCATGAAATTTGACACACATCCAAAGGGGTATTATTACTAAATCAATTAGCATAAGTCAACATGCATTGGTACCCTCAAAACGTCAAATATGTAGAAAATAATGTTAGTCACCGATCGCCCCGTTAGTGCATAAACGCATAAGGATTTGCCAAAAATACTGTTGCGTTAAAACGCGACACGCTAAAAACGAAATCTGGATCCACATGGACACCACCCCCTTATGCACTTATGTGTTAACCCACCCAACCCCAAGTTGAAAACTGTTTGGCCTGGGTAATATCATATATTACATACACAACCAATTTCTTATGGGAATTACCTTTGAATTAGCTGTTAAGTAGGCCACGGATTCCCCCCACTCGCAATGGGTACCACATCGCCGGCCGCAAAAGTGGGGCTAATCATCCACCTAGGTACAACGCAGTAGCTTAACCACTAGTCACCCCATGCCGGAGTATACCTGTGTGGGTACTCCCATGCAAATGAGCTGTGAGCTCTATGTGATTATTGTAGTACTTTTATCCATTATTTAACATTTTGGTCACATATGTTTTATGTTTTACACAAAATGTCATATATAAGGGGTTTTTGGTGATGCTCAACTCATATATGGACGTTACTAAGCTTGAAAACGATCAGAAAGTTGTAAACAACAATGGAATGTTTGGCGCCCTCTATGGTCCAAAGTGCTGCCTACTAGGCAGCCGGTAGGGGATTACCTGTGCAGGTACTCTCGAGGAGTAGCTGCAGAGGTACTCCACTACGGGTGGCTTACATGGATACCGGTCAGTTACCTTGCAGGCAACCTGAATGTACACTATAGGATGGAGGGTACTGCTAAGTAAACAAAGCTGCTATCCACCCAGTGGCTTGTGTACTTCGCAAGTACTTAGTTGTGGGTACTGCATCAATAATGTATCAAGGGGTACCCTTAGAGTAGAGCTTAGAGTACACATGGAGTAGCCTAAGCTCTGTTTTGGTTTACTTCTGTGTAGTAGGAATTTCTGCGTGTATATTTTATATCACAATGGGTAAAATATGGACTATCCTCTGAAAAATACAAAGCTTCCATCCAATTAAACTGTTTTAAAACAGTTTGATTGGATGGAATTGGATGGGAAACTTTAAAAGGTTTCCGAATTCTGCAGGGAGACTTGTTTTATACTAATGCTGCTGCTGGAGAATCCGGCACTCAACTTGAACTGGTTGGTGTGCAAATTCCAAAATTCCACTATAGCATACGCTAGCACTCTATCACTGTTTGAATTGACAAACAGACTTCACGTACAATTGGGAGTTACTTCGCCCCATGTCATAGACTCATTGGTATATGGTTTGAACATACGCTACATTATCGGATTATTAATTAAATATTAATGCCACCAACGGTTACAGTGCTTCAACTTCGACAGAAGAAAATCTAGCACAAAATGATACGACTGCCTTCTGTTTCGTCGATATAAATTATTTTCTTCTCATATCACAAGTTCAGTTGATGTAATCACAAGACGACGGACGCAATGGGGAAAAATGGTAGCTTTACAATCGAAGAAGGCGGGAAGAACGGAGAGGACGGATCAGGAGTAGCTTGCTCCACTGGAAAAAATGTACTCATCGTTTTCATATCCGTGGCTATAATCGCGGGTACTGGTCTTTTAGCTTTCTATTTGACTGACAGAACATGTGATTTGTCTGACTTCCCAACAGATGAAGCAATGGTCCTGCAAGAATCTGCCGCTAACATTCACAACGTAAAGAATCCAGAAGTTCGCACCCCTCCGCCAGAAAGATTTTTGACTAGTAAATCAATGTTATCGACAACTGAAATGCCTTGGGATGGGCGGCTACCGTATAGCATTTGGCCAATGAGATATGAGCTTTTCCTTACGCCCTATCGTTATCCATAGATCTTATCTTATGGCCTGGAGAGCGGAGATTTACCTTCGATGGAGAGGTGAACATTCGTGTTAGATGCAAGGAGGCCACCAACATGATCACCATGCACCTGTTGAACATTACCATCAACTCTGTAAAGGTTGTTCGGATGACGGGGAACACTGACGAGGATTTGAGTAAATCCTGGTCGATCGATGAGTACTATCAGTTTTTAAATATAGAAACTACTGAATATATGACAGAAGGTGAAGACTATGAAGTACAGATCACTTACTTAGGCGAATTGAACAACCTGCTGGTGGGATTCTATCGTAGTAGTTACGTCAACGAAAAAGGAGAAGAAAAGTAAGTTCGTCGTTCTTAATAAGAGATTTGTGCGTGTATAGTTAGATAGAAACATTAACATTATGTTTTGGGTATGAAGGCGCTTACAAATAAAATGTATTCTTTGAAATGCTAGTCCTGGACATGTAGTTGAAAATCTGAAGCCTACCACCTTAGCACCTTTGGGCATTTTGTTGAATGACGGGTCAAAGTTCACTTAGTTATTTAAAATAAGTTGTAATCAAACCATCCTTAATCTTTAAGAAGTAAAACGCTCGCTTACGTATATGCGCAATGACCTAAGAGGGAATTATTTTGTTAGATACTTTGTTAGATAATATATATGATGGCATGTTATATCATATATGGTTTTAATTATCAAATAATATTGGTACCGTATTACCTGATATTTGAACATTTTTCAAGAGGGCAAGCCAAGATGGCAGACGTTAAATTTATATAATATACACACCAAGACTATTACAATTGCAATGAGGAATAATAAAATGTCAAATGTTTTCCGTGTTTATCGAGTATTTCTCGGTATCAGCTTCCTGCTTTTGAACAACCCTGGGTGTTAAAATTCTTTAACAACTCTTTTTCAGTGTATATTACATGTATATACTAACCATGTAAATGTTCACATAAATTGAGTGGCCACTAAATTCAACCCCAGCGTGATGATCGATCATAAATTGAGCTTTCATTTATTTATCAGCCATTTCTACATGATCTCAGTTTGATTTGTTGATGCAAATAACCTTCAGACTTTGAATATTAGTTTAATGCTATCTATACGGTATTGTTTATGTACAATGCTCAAATATGACTACATAAATCTAGCGATATTTTGTCAGCGTGTATTGATAGCCGTTGATAGCAATCAAGACTAGGTCTCATCTGTTGATCTGGATCTGTAAAATGATTAGTAGTAAATGATTAGGTACATCAGACAGCCGGACTGAATACAAACCAGTCAATAACATTTAGGCCTAAATTTTGTCGTAGTTATTGGTTTAACACTTAAGTGACCAAGGGGTTTTCACTCCCGTTGGTGCCCAAGGGGGGGGGGGTCCATGGGATCCCCCTAAGGAAACCACTTTCCGAGGGAATTTCTGCAAGTTTCTGCAACGAAATTTATTAACCACATGTGAAGGATCAATAAACAACCCCAAATCTCAATAACAATGAGTTGTGTTATTTTGGTGCCACATTAGGGCAGAAACATTGTATTCAAAACACGCGAAAATTGGGCACAAAGACGGAAAATTCAAATGAGCATTGCGCTTACATCAAACATTTTGAAAACTTATTTTATGTTGATATCTATTCTAGAAGACCCAAATGACTTATATTTAACACAAAACCAGCAGTTTTAGGGAATCTTTTACGGGTGTTGCAAAATGCACGTCATTTTCCCATAGAGTTTGTACAGTAACGGTTTGGCAAAGTACATGATGAATTGTTTGTTTTCAGCATATAAAGGGTTAATTATTTTTAATGTTACTAATAATTGTTTACTTACATGTATGTGTGAACTTATATCAGCAAAAAAAAAAAATTGCTTTGGTTCTCGGTTTCTTATTCTTATTTTTAAAAATATTCTCAAATGACTTCCGTTAGTGCCCAAGGGGGGGGGGGTCCATGGGACCCCCACTAATTAACTCATTAACGGCTTGGCCGATTTTAATTATTTTGGTATGAAAAGAAGCGCATTTAAAAGTCAGACAATTACAAAACATTTTCGGCGCAAAAATCCCACGCAAAATCACGAACCTAAACATGTAATATGTTATCAAGCAATGTTCTCTCTCTTTCCAAAACCATTCCAATGTAAGGCTCGATTTTTCAATTTTGTTTTCATGAATAATAGTAAATAATTTGCAAACCTGGGTCACGGGATCATTTGGGGGAGTTGCTATATTAAACATGTTAAATGAGTCGTGACCGCCATCGGCTTAACATAGAACAAGAATAGTCTTTTAAAAAGACAACCATCGCTTAGCGAGGATGTTAGTACTTAATATGTTAGTGTAAATACTTGAGATCATAGGAAACCCCTCTCGTATTAGAGAGATTACATAACCACAGTATATATTTCAGGCATCAACAATACTCGTGCATCAACCTTTAATTTTGAAATACCATGGTTTTCGAAACGCCACTCTTACAGTCATATCCATTTCATAGGTGAGTGCCCCTTCCCCCTGTTATGACTTTTTCAGTATTAAATGTGGAACATTGTGGGTAGTTTATCAAACAGATCCTAAATATTTAACCACAGCGCATTGCACAGAGATTACAAAATTCAAAATTACAGGAAACAGGTTTTAAAAACAATACTTGTCACTAAAAGGCAATAAAGTATCAACTCCTATGGCACAGTTCAATAGCGTTCATTCACAAGTGTATTTAGAAAACACACCCCCTGAGTTTAGTGTATGATATATGATACGTAGAATACATAAGATCAGTTCATGTCAATGCATGTACAAGTACAACCCACTGAACTGTGCCCTTGGTGATGAGCATATTGTAACTCATAGTGTATGTTATCTGGGCATTGTACACATAATGGTACTCTCAAGACCGTGGGTCAGATCATCCATTACATGTCAATGAACTGAGAAGTTATCCACTGTGATGGGTGGGCTGTCATCCAATCAAAAGTTTTGTTTCTAGCTGCTTAGGAAATGTAAATGAATTTCCTAGTAGGCATATACCATGTCCTAAATTCTTAAAATAATTGGAACCAGAGGACTTCTACTACTATATGAGACAACTACCCAACTCTGCATGACTGTGATATTCTGCCAATCATTTGCTTGCTGCACACATGCTAGGGTAACTTGCAATGCTGTGGCTTTTATTCATTCTGACTTTATACCATCTTCGATGGAAAAAAACAAAAGCAGTGATATAGGAGTTGCTGACCACATGCTTGTTAAATTTAAAAAAAAAATGCCAGATCCGCAATGAATGGTAGCAGTGATGTCACTGCCATAAGTTAGCAGTCAATAACAATAAACTGTTCTCCTGCAGGTTTCCCACAGTGTAAACACACACATTTCAAATAATTGTAAATGATTACAGTATTGGTTCATTTCAGTTTGCTGTTTCTACCGCATTCACTGTAAATATATGTTCTGTAACAGATGGTTAGGGGCGACTCAATTTCAGTCCATAGACGCACGTAGAGCCTTACCATGTTTCGACGAACCTGACTTCAAAGCCGTATTCGATACTACCATAAGACACCGAGCTGATATGGTGGCGATCACTAATGGAATTGAAATGATGACGAGAGATTGGGACGGTGTACCTGGTTGGAAGGAAACGGTGTTTAAAAGAACACCAAGAATGTCTACCTACCTGTTAGCCTTTGTGGTGTGTGATTTTGTGTATACTGAAACCACAACTGAAAATGGAGTATTGGTAAGATGAATATGGGAAAATGCGATTAACACTTAACTGCATAAGGGGGGGGGGGGTTCCTAGGTACCCAACTTTAGTTTTTCAGCCGGCGATTTTTAACGTTGCAATATTTTGGTTTATATTTTTTGTATTTGTCTAACTTTTAGTTGCGCTTGCATTGGTGCAAAAAAAATCCAAATCCATCGCGTCGTTTTGGCGTTAATTAGGTTGGGTACCTAGGAGCCCCCCCTTATGCACTAACGGAAGTGCCCATGACAAAAATGAAAAATCTTATTAAAGTTACTGTGATTCTGAATTTCATAATGCATACACCTAGTGACATAAACAAAGTAAATAATTAATTAAAAAAATCTTGCAAAGTATAGTAGGCCATTGGAGCCATTATATTTTATATACATCATGTAGCGATTTACTGTAGGAACCTATGGTAAATTATACAAGTAACCCTAAAATATATAAAATGGCATGAGACATTTATGTTTGTGCTTTACATGGTAAATATATTTCATTCTTCACCAATTAAAGCAATCAGCACAAGTCTAGGCGAAGCAATGCCGTAGAAAGTGCAGAAACAAGTAGTGTCTTTTTCGCACATTTGACGCGAAATTAAAATCAATGTTTTGCCCCTCATTTTAATGACAACTTTCTGAGTTTTTATTTCTTATTGTTGATGTCTGTGGAAGCCTTCTACCATGTGGTGGATTCATCTAAACAATCCTTTAGGAAAGTGGTTATATTAGGGGGGTCCCTAGAAAACCACCCCCCCTTATGTGCACTAAACGGAAGTGCAAACCATTATGCCAAGTTAAGTGTTAAACACTTAAGTGACAAGGGGTTTTCACTCACGTTGGTGCCCAAGGGGGGGGGGGGGGGGTCCTGGGACCCCCCCCCCCTAAGGAGGTAACCACTTTCCCGAGGGAATTTGCGCACGAAATATACCACATGTGAAGGAGCATAAGACAACCCCAAATCAGCAAAAAAAATGAAATTGTATTTGGCTGCAAATTAGGGGCAAACATTGTTTTCAAAACACGCGAAAAAATTGGCAAAACGGACGGAAAATTCAAATGTAGCCTTGCGTTACATCAACTTTTTAAAAAAACTTATTTGATGTGATATCTTACTCAGAAGACCAAACTTACATATATTTAACTAAAACTTGAAGTTTTAGGAATCCTGTATTTAACGGGTGTTGCAATGAATTTATACGACATGTCCTTTTCATAGAGTTTGTTACAGTAACGCCACAATGAAATTGTTGTTTTCAGCAATAAAGGGTTAATTTTTTTAATTTTTTTAATTTTTTTAATTTTTTTAATTTTTTTATTTTTTGATATAGCAAAAAAAAATTTGATGTTGGGTTTATTTGATTTTTTTTAATATTCTCAGTGGACTTCCTTAGTGCCCAAGGGGTGGGGGGGGGTTCCATGGGGACCCTCACTAATTAACTCAGTAACGGCTGGGGCGATTTAATTTTTTTTTTGGTATGAAAAGAAAGCGCTTTAAAAGTCAGGACAATTACAACAAATTTCGGCCGCAACAAAAACCCACGCGTAAAAGCGGCCAGCGCGAAAACAAATTTGAAGGGTCCCTAGGACCCCTCCCCCACGGTACTAACCCTCGTCTACCGAAGGGGGGGGGGGTGGTTACACCCCCCCTTCAGGTTTTTCCCCGGCTTGCCTAAAAACCCATTTTTTGGTGCCAAATTATTTATGTAATTGTCAATGGACATGTTCCGCTACTTTTAATACCCAAAAAAACATCCACCGGGGGTATGTATAAGTAGATAAAGGGTGATCCCAAAGGATGATAGGGGGGGGGGGGGTGTAACCACCCCCCTTCGGAGACAAGAGAAGTACCAACATGCCTAACACAGCCCAGGAACCTCACAGGACACTTGATTTTGGTACCAATAGATAGCTATGGTCCTCCTCTTCCATTGATACCAAAAATAAGTACCAACATGCCTTAGCATAGTCACCATGGACGTCATAAAGTTGGCGTGTCAGAAACGGCCATTTCATAGACACACACAGCGAAAAAATTCAATTTTTCGCCAAAAACGTTAGGAAAATAAGATTTTCATGCGGTTTTTGAATTCTACTTGATGGGAACTGACTAGTTTTATATAATGACAGCATTTTTTAGCTATAATAAGGTGTTGAGTCGCTACAATGCGGAAATATTCAATTTTCCACCATATATCCGGTATTTTCGGACTTTCTCCAACATATGACGTCATGGTGAAGTCATAATGGGGATGTTGTACTTTTTAGTACCAATGGAAAGAAGAAAACTTAAGTATCTTTGGTACCCAATTACAGGGAGAGCGGGGGGTGGTTCAGTAACCAAATAACAGGGGTGGTGGTAACAACCACCCCCCCCGTGTCTTCGGGAGTTTGTTACAAAAAAAGGGAGAGTGGAGAAGAGGGACCGTGCCGGGGGCGGTGTTTGGGAATAGTGTTTTTTTTTGTTTTTGTTTTAAAATATAGAATCTGCTACCACCGTAGATTTTATGCATAGAAAATAATGCAACGGGCCATTACATTTACTTGATTGAGTTGCGATGACTTGCAATATACCCCTCCGATATAATGTCAATTAGGTTTTTTAATTGTAAATTAATCATTATCAAATGTTCTTTTAATATCATAACGTTTTCTGAAAACGATATGAGAACTACTCAGGTAGAACCTTCATGTGACCATACAGTTGAGTATGGACACACTTTTTTTTTGCTGAAAATGATAGATTAGGGTGTGTAGAGTACGATTGCAGGTGCCACCTGGGCATCCCATCCTTGAGCATTTTGAGAAAGCCAAGGAGATGGCGTCGCCATAAATTGAAATTATCTATTCAACCCTATATTATCCAACTATGGAGTTACTAGATATACTATAGGATTTAATGAACAAGTGTAAGACATTTAACGTTAAGTCATACTTCAAATTCAAAATGGAAGCCAAATCCAATAATTTTAAAATATGGCCCTATAACAGCAAATACCTGCGATAAAAATAGACGAGAAGTACTTAGGTTATGTTTTTAGAACAATAAAGTATTTTCTGATACTCATAAAATGGTAACCTGACGTCAATTCAATATGGACGCCAAAAGTGAAACATCTTCATAAAAAACTTGGCACACATTTTAAAGTATGACAGCCTTAAATCGGAAATACATGTGTCAATGACATTAGAAATGAACTTTGATCCTACCAATGTAACAACATACATTTCAATTGGTTTTAAATGCGCCAAAATCGAAACTAATATGGTTGCAAAGTTGTCAAAAATACCTATAATTACATTTTTCACATATATTGCACTCAATTTATAATTTGACCCATTTTATTTATCGGGATACCTGGTAGACTGGGTTATGATAATAGGTACATGATAAATTGTTTCATTGACACAATAATTTATCTTGAAGGTAATATTTAGACATTTGGGTCAAGTATTTGTTGAAGATATTCACGATTTTTGCTGCCATATGTGATTGAGTCATGTTACATTTTAAAGCTCGAAATACATGTATTGTGCTAACAAATACCTAAGTACTTCGCTATTTTATCGCAGGTGGTATTTGCGTATATGGCATTATTTTAAAAGTATTAGATTGGCCTTCATTTTTTGAATTTTGACCGATTTCAGCCTATGAACTAATGTTACAACTGCCATACGCTTGTTCATTGGACCTAGTATATCTAGCAACTCATAGTTTGATAATATAGGTTGAATAGATAATTAATCATTTATGGCGACGCCATCTTGGATTTCTCAAAATGCTCAAGGATGCCCACGCATGGACCCCGGCAGATTCTTCTTCTAAAACCCTAAGCGTCATTTTCAGCAAAAAAATTGTTTGTCCATACTCCATTTTACGGTCAGGCCAAAAGTTGGCCCATGGCTACCTGACTAAACGTGTAATGCCGCTATGAGAACGTTTGAAGAACGTCACCATCTAAATCCTGATAACCACAAACCGAAGAGTGTCTACAATTTTTAAGTTATTTTGAGTAAACAACCAAAACGTACAGTGACCCAAGCCAAACCTTGTCACAAAGTCATAACGGTCCCACAACGTTATATTGTTACCTGGGTAGGTAAGGTAGGTTTAATACGGAGGTCGCCGGTTCGAACCAGCCAAGCGCCACATGTTTTTTCAACACCTTAGCGCTGGCTAACTCAGGAAAGATAACTAAATATTCACAACTTCCGTTGTACTCTTTTCTATATGTGTTGTATGTGAATTAATACACGGATTGTGCTGCACCTTTATAGTTTCGAACTGGAGTAGACCAAATGCTATCAATACAAACCTATTACGGTTATTACTGACAGCGGTTCCGAGGAGGTTAACACATTTAGAAGAATATTTTGATTATGCATATCCTTGGACAACAAGGTAGACGTCCAACGACAATATAAACAATGAGTACAGTTGCATGCACAAAAAGCATGCTTTTTCGATCAGTTTGTGCCAAAGTCCGATAATTTTTAAAGTTTTCAGATATAGTTGTGCCTCGGTCGTGCTTTTCATTTAACATCTATATCGAAATTTGGCAAAATACTGATCGAAAAACATGCGAGCACTTTTTGTGCTAACTGTAATTGAATGACATATTTTATATTGATGTTATAATCGGACGTCAACAACTTGTAGTGCAAAAGCATAAGACTAGCAGCGAGTGTTTTCTTAACTATTAAACACATTATAGGCTCTTTTCGGGATGTGGACCCCTTTAGTTTTGCTCAAACAACTACTTCAGCCTAGTATAAAGTCCTGTGATACCACCAAATAGACGGGAATTATTGGTTTTTTTCGGTAAAAGTAACCAAAATGTACTGAGAGTTGCACCGAATCGCGAGCGGTTAGAATATATGCAGATTGCGTCTTTACGTATCTTGCGCCTACTAATTCCACTCGTTTGCAATGTATTAGGCCACCTATTTGGTGGTCATTAAAGTATAGGAGTAATAAAATAAAAAAATCTTCCGTACAAGTCTATTTCCATTTCCAAATCGACACACTTGAACAAAGTTCATGCTTCATGAAATACAGGTCCTAACTTTGAAAGTTACAATAGCCGCGGGCCAAGAAAAAAAAAGATCAACGTTTTCATTTATCGAGAGTTTTCTTTATCATTCATTTAAGCGACATAAGGAATAAAAAAAAAAAAAAAATTTCAGACTAATGAAACGGACCCCTTACTGAAATCACTTCCACAAGTGTGGAAAACAATTGGGATGTTTCATTCTGTAAAAACAGTAACAAAGGAAAAAGTTCCAGAGGGGAGGTGGAGTTGTGGCAATTTCTCGAAAACAGGATGCTGGACATTACTGCCAGCATTTACCAAACTTGAAAAGCATGTTACTGTCATCAAGATCACAGAACCAGTGCTATTGGAATGTGCTAATCCCGGCAATATCTTTCCTTGCCAGATCAATTTTATCTCTACAACGCTAAGTAGAATGCCTGAATCCTGGTCTGAGCTTTTGAATTGTGTACAAAACAGCTAGATACCTGTATTCTGTCAGGGATGTCCACACCGTGGTTTTCTGTTCCAGAAATTGCCACGAACTGTCACCTTCCCCTCTGAACGATTCCTGTTTTACTGGTTTTACAGAAGGGAAACATCCAAATGTTTCAACCTTGTGGATATAGTGACTTTCAGAAGGGTCCTTTCATTTGTCTGAAGATTTATTATGCCATTATGTCGCTTTAAGTAACTTTAATCAAATCTGTCCAACTAAAAATACTGACTCGATATCCTCCTTTCTCAAAAGGGGTAATACCACGGTATATACATCCAACCTCTCAGTCATACCTAAACTAGTTTCTGCTACATATCACTAGTATTTTTTGTGACATAAAGAATATTCTTTCAAATAAGCATTTGGGCCACCTTGATTGTTTTTACTTAGAGGACAAAATGACGGCCAAATAACAATTCTGATTAAATATCTGATTTTTATTATATAGAAGCTCGGAGAAATCTGGCTAGCAACGGATCAAATAAAGACGAAAAATACACGGTTCTTGAAACCCGGAACTCTCGCTATCTAGGCGTGGAATTACCCCTGGGCACAGAGACTGTGGCCAAGTCGCGATACCAGAGAAACGAGCGCTAATGTATTCAGTCTTTATTCAGAGTTTCAAGCGCGTTAAGCGGCCGTGATTTTCACTAAACTCTCTGATTTTCACTAAACTCTCTCTTTAAGGTACAAAGAGAAAGTTCAGTATGATGTATATAGCTGTCATGGTAAAACCTTCATTTCTTGCAGATCAAGTAGCGGTTCCTGACTTTGCAGCCGGAGCCATGGAGAACTGGGGGTTAATTCTTTACCGTGAGAGTATTTTGCTGTATGATCCGGCGGTCAACTCAGCGAGCAATAAACAGACAGTTGCAGATGTAGTGGCTCATGAGGTGGCTCACCAGGTAGGGTGAAATGATCCCAGGGCACAACATTCGGAACAGCTAACGGCAAAAATATGCATCGGTAGTATTTGGGAAGATTATCACGGCTCAAGTTGAGGTGTCCTCAGACACAGACAAAAGTTGTGTTTTTACTTTTGTTTATACAATGCTATCTGGTTTTGGAAGGGTAACAGGTTATTTTAAAGCCTACATCAAGTTAGCTGATATGCACGAAACGCTATTGATATCACTTGCCACCTTCTGTTTTTCTCATCAGGCCAGTAATGAGATTGTCTGAATTTTGTTTTATTATATTGACATGCGTAGTAGTTTAAAGAACAGTATATATGGACTGTTGGAATCACATTAAAATGCTTTATCAGATTCACAAAAAAAAACATTAGAATCGAGGTATTGAAGCGAGAGGAGCGTCAGTCCCCTAAATTATTAAAGCCCCCAAAAAGTCTAAAGTGCTGTAAATACGTTTTTTAATGAAATCCTTCGAGAAAATTCGAAAATATGTCAAAAATTTGGTAACATGTTCACTATTTGCTAGATTCGGGCCCCATGGCAAGAAAGAGCGTTTAAAATATTTACCAATATTGATCTTCCTTTTTTAATGCATTCGTTTTTTAATGATAACAAATTAATGTTAATGATCAACGTCATTAAAACAAATTTATTTTTCAGTGGTTTGGAAACATTGTGACACCCAATTGGTGGGGTGAATTTTGGTTAAATGAAGGATTTGCTGTTTACACGGAATATATCGGAACCGCCTATACCGAACCAACTTGGCAAGTGGTAAGATGTCGTTGTGCCATAATACATGTTATTCCTCATTCATCTGATGATAAAAAAACAAACAAACAAACACAAACAATATAACCAAAACATATTTTTTTACGTAGCGAGGCGTGAATATAAACGCCCTAAAAATCGATTAATTTGTTTCAAGTCTCAAGTTGTGATCTTTCAAAAGACGGCTAGATGCTGTCTTTTATACTATTGTAGGATTTTTTATTCCTGTCAGTTCATTAAAAGTTTTTGGGGCGTGTCGACGATTCCATTCATTCTGAGAGGCTGTATACTTTACCCAATCACTACAATAGAAATTCGATGTCACGATACCGGATAAAATTAAGGCCATAATTAAAAAATGGCCCTTTTCTCACGAAGAAAATATTACAAAGCAAATGCACTGAATAAATTCCAAACACCAAACTTGAACAAACTCTGAAGCATTCAACATGAGAAAACGATATGAATAAGTTATTATTACTCACAAATTGAAAGTTCTTTTACGTCACTAAAGAATACTAGACAATCTGATACGTTTAAATTTATTCATCTTAATTGTTCCAGAAATAATATTTGACAGTTTGGTCCAATCATTTAAAAAGTAGCTTAGAGTTTTGGGCACTCATAACAGACTACAATATTTACGTGGCCTAATCCTCCTCTTCACCCAGCCTCGATGTTCGTGAAACTTTATCCGTTCTTTGATTGAAGGAAACAAAGGAATCGATAGAGTGTCTCACACTTTACGACAATCTATTCAATTGAATCTGTTATGAAGCCTTTACATATTCGATACAAAAAATGTTCATGTAAAAATGGTTAAAGCATCATATTCTGTTGAACAAAGTTGAGCACTTCAGCTGTTAATACGACTTTTAAGTTTTTATCTCAACACATCCCCCTCTAAATGAATTCTTACCATCGACAATATGCGTTTACTGACAGGAATAAAAAAAATCAGACTATAGATTCCAGTTGATAGTAGAATAGCCTCTACTTTTCTGTAGGTGGAGTAATAGTTGGGTCATTTGGAGCAATTCCGTGACCGTGGAGAGCAGAGCATCATTTGTCAGTGGATTTGTCTTCTATGAAGGTTAATGAACAAATTTAGCGGGGGTGCCCCTCGTGAAAGTGTGGGCGGAATCCAGGAAGGGGGGGGGAATTCATAATAACAGGGGTCAAAATTAAAAATGCTTGCATTGCTGTAAAAAAGGTAACCAAAGTGTTCGTCTTGTTACAAGGATTAAAAAATGTATAGTTTGTACTACTTACAATGTATGGTTATGGATATATAAGACAAAAATCGTCAAATGTCAAAGGTCATCACGAAAGGTTAAATCTTAAATATTGCTCCAATTTCGTTAAAAAATAAGCTCAATTGTTCATCTTTCCTCAAAGACTGCAACAAAAACATTTTGCACCGTCTAACATATTTTTAAAATTCGGAGATCAATAGCGGTCAATGGGGTTGACCATGTTTGCCATTTATCTCGATAAACAAATACAAATTAGATAGTAAACTACTTTCGCTGCAATCCCTGTGGAAAGGTTAACAATTTGAGACCATTTTTAAAGAAATCGGTGCAGTATTAAAGATTTGACCTTTGGTGATGACCTTTGACATTTGACGATTTTTGTCTTATATCTCCATAACCATACGTTGTAGGTAGTACAAACTATACCTTTTTTAATCCTTGTAACAAGACGAACACTTTGGTTACCTTTTTAAAGCAATCCAAGCATTTTTCATTTTGACCCCTGTATTATGAATTTCCCCCTCCTTGATTCCGCCCCACTTTCACGAGGGGCACCCCCGCTAAATTTGTTCATTAACCTTCATAGAAGACAAATCCACTGAGAAATGATACTCTGCTCTCCACGGTCACGGAATTGTTCCAAATGACCCATACCAATTAATGAATTTAGGGGATTAGTACATAAAAAAATTTAGTCCTTGTATTTGTGGTATGATGTGTGCTATAGCCATGATAGCCAACCCTGAGCGGTTGGACCATTTACAGTCCCAATCAATATAGTCAAAGCATAAACCCTAGAATGTTTAAAGAAAGCGCAAACTAAACCCAGGAATAGTTTCAGTGAAAGCAGGTGAAAGCTGATTTTATGAATATTGAAGATAAAAGTTCTGCATTGTAGCACACAGGTGACTGAAGTCTTCTAAAAATTATGATATGTTGTTGGTAGGCAATTTAAAACCAATTCTATTACCTCTGTTGCCCGTTATTGAAAATGCAGCATTCTGATTGGTTAGTTTACTGCCCATTATTCTGCAATAATGGGTCGCCAATACATTTTCTTATTAAATCAAGCTGTTTTGGGTAATAGAATAGAAATAAAGGGTGTGCAGTGTCATTTATGGGCTCATAATGTATCCTCGGCCAGAAAAACTTTCAAATAATGGGCTCGGCTGCGCCTCGCCCATTATTTAGTTTTTCAGACCTCGGACACATTATTCGCCCATAAATGATACTGCAACACCCTTTATTTCTTAATTCTGGGGTGGACACACTATGCATCACATAGTATAAAATACAAAGTATTTGGTCAAACACAATTTTGAATTGTAAATTGCCTCAATTTCAATTCCAAAGCAATCATCCACTTAGTGTTTGGTAATATCAGTGCACTATATCAAAAGTGAAGAGACCTACTATTTTATAGGTCTATGGTACTTAAACATGTTTAAGACACTGCACAATCAGTATTGACTGGACGAACAACGTAACTTTATTTGTAGTTGGCCAGTTTCTTTCAATCCAATCTCTTTTGTATTGCGAGGAAGAAATCGAGGATTTTCTGGGTATTTCAGTCCCCTATTTTGAGTAATGGACGAAGTCCAAATTCCGCCCATAACTCTACCATCAACTGGAATCTACTATAATACAGACACCCTACACATGTAACTTTAAATACAGATTATACAGGGTAAATCAGAAAAAAATGGACCCTGCTTGTGTTCGTCATTTTGCATATTTACGAAACATACATCCTCAACATATGTGGTATTAACCACTGATCTCTATACAATGGATTCGCTACACCAAGGGGGTGAAGCCCATTCAAACCAGTCGTCCGTGCTGGGCGCTGACATTTTGAATATTGCACGGAATAATTATTAGTTTGGGTGCTTGTATACACACATAATGTCAATTCGATACAAACAATCCGGCAAAATATCAGTTGTTGGATGTTGGGTGCTATTGGGTGGTTAAATTTTGTCCTACCCATGGCCACACAACGAATGAAATGACACGTCAGTCGTCTTGATTTAAATAAACCGCCTCAATGAATACATCTTTTCACCTAAGCGCGCATTGCATTATGAGAAAAAAAAGTATCTGAGCACAATGATCCAGGTGCACTATTATTACACCTGGCCACCTCTAACACATACATCAATTTGTATCACTACCGATTAGTGTATATGCAAAGCGTTAAGCGGCACCCACAGTATGTGGAAGAAGCGGAGGCAGCCATTGCTTTCTATTGTTGGTACTCTATGTTTTCTTTGTGGTCGACAAAACATGCGAGACGATGAATTTCTAAAGATTACGTAACGTTTTGCCTCTCTATCTATATAGAACCTCTTTGCGCTACACAACAGTAATTGTATATCATAGTAGATTTTCAAATAAGTAAGACCTCATTAAAAGTTTTAGGTCTGTCCATTCACCGTGAGAGGTAAGAAGAATTATTTTAACGGCCACAGGTAAAACGTTTATGATACTCCAGCAATTATTTCATTAAACGTTGAACATAACCTATCTTTGACAATGCAAAATACCATTCGTTATCACAGCATTGGAGAAATAATGCATTCTTATATCGATGTACACATAACATAACTAAGTTTTTATTTGGTCATCAAAAAATGGGCCAACCTTGTATTAAAGGTGCGTGTTCCGATCGCCTTTGGGACCCCCCTGATTTAACCGGAAGTAGTATCGATTTTGATATCAGATGAAAGGCCGTATTTTTCTCATTGTCGTCCTGAAATTTGTGCCCTCAATTCCATTTCATTCACAAGATATAAAAAAAAACCGCCGTTTTAGTGGTTAACCATCAATATTAGCAGAGTATTGGATAGGGCTTTGCAGCGTGCATTATTGCGTCTACATCGAAACCGCAAGTTTGTTTTCCACGGTACTTGATGGGGCGTATGTGCAAGTGCCAGGCTCTCATATCAAGTAGAGAACACAATACACATAAATCGGAACAAGCACTTTTAAGAGATTAGCGCAAAACGGATTTGACGTCTTGGCCAACAATGGCGTACGTCTTTCAATCATTAACAGACATTAAACTGAATACATCAGTTTCCAGGAAGCCAATTCTGTATAGGAACTTTGTACCATGGTCACAATATGTTTTGTAATGGTAACGAAGGCCTAGTCTCTGCATGGCCGGGGATTGAACCCGATATCAATATCATACCCGTCCGAATATGCAAGGAGTCTCACGTAATTTGAAATCTACTATAGATGAATGAACCAACCAGCGGACATCTTGGTCTACCGAACACAATAGCATTCCAGAGACACCTGTTTAAAAGAAGTTGTATCCCGGGTGCCCGTTTTAGAGACACGCCGTCTTATACGCGTGCAAATACAATGAGCTCACTGAATTGGCTTGATTCTGCAGTCTGTTATGTCGCTTATCCACATTTCAACGGAAACACATTTTGTGTAGATGATCGGTGTAGAAGTAATTATGGTCCGGCGTACTCATAGTCCGGGAACAATGGTGAACAATAGGGCAATCGATTCAGTTGACTCTTCACGCAACATTAGTTCACGCTTTATTCCCGGACTGTGGCTCCCGCCGGACTATATCTGCTTTCACACCGGCTCTTAACCACCTTCTTGAGCTCTTTTTGGAGTACCAATATGGCCGTCAGTGCCTAATGTACGAAGCCCAGGTTTCCAATCCATTACATAGAGATCAGTGGTATTAACGGATAGATCATTTGCATTGGTTAGGCATAGACAGAGCTACGGTCTTTTGAATCAAATAGTCAGTTTTACCCCCTGTCCACGGATTCCATTTAAATGCATGGCGGTCAACGAAGCAAATCACTGTCCATAATGATGATAGGGGTATGTCCGTGATTATATTAAGTGTGTGATAAGATTTATTTATTTTAAAAGATGTGGCATATCCTTTGGTCTTCAAAAACAAAAGACAATACTTATTGATTTTTCTACTTCAAAAGGTTGTCTCCGATATTTGTTTCTTCGTACATGGTATTTTTCATTTAACTCTTCTAGAACTGCATATGTATCAAATTCCTTTTTTTTAAATTTTTTTATGAGTGATGAAGATGTAGAGGAGTATAGAAGGCATCAGCTGTAATTTATGACTGCACTTTGTGGAGTAAAATATCATAACATTACTTCTACACTCAATAAATAGCTCGACTTCTTTCTGGACATTGATTTGCTTCCATTTTCGTCGTTCATATTAACGTGAATCCGTGCACAGAGCACAAACCCAACTACTTAAATTTAAAAGACTGTAGCTCTATCTATATCTAACCGATGTGAATGATATTTTTTCTGGCTCACCCTGTAGATATCTATACTCCGAACTATGGTACGCACAACAATCGTTTTCCTATTTCCTGCAACACTGTAGCACACAAAGAAGCTAATAACATGAGACTTGATGAGTAACTTGTGTTGATATTTACAGAACGAACGGTTTGGGATAAACGAACTGCAGTACGCTTTTACCGTGGATGGTTTAGGTAGTTCAAATCCACTTCGTATTCTATAATTCTCCTCAAGATCTCAGTGAACAAGCGTATGCGTCCCTACCGTATAACAAGGTATGAAAGGTGTTATTATTATTTTAAAGTAAATATATTTAAATTAATAATACATAATAAGTATCATAATCACATCCCGGCCAAGTAAAACAAATTCAGTTCATGAACTGTTGTCGGATTGAAATTTTACTGGCCCGGGAAATTTAAAGATAACTGGCCTATTTATCCACAAAATCCTTTTTGACGTAGCAGCTTGTTGTCCTATCGCGCCCTTTTTTTGTTATAGCTGAAACTCGAAGGGTCCAAGATCCCGAGCCTGCCCTAGCTACTCAGATCCTGTTTAAGAAAAATAAGAAAAATAAACTCACAAATTTCGTTGAAATACCTTCCCAGAAATACCAAGAAATCGATGTTACTTATTTTTCTTGATACACACTGTTAAAAATGTTCCTAATTTTACAGTCTTTAGACTTTTAAATCGGTAAACCCCGATTATTCAATAATCTTCACACTTTATTACTTAAACCTAACATAACATTCAATTTTGGAAGCAAAAAATGTAAATAAACAGTGGTTATAAAATAATACTACATCTCTATAGAAGATTTTGCTTTTAGAAAAAGAGTAGTATTTTACGCTGACCCTATTACTATTTTCGTGGTAATATTACGTTATTTTGTAACCTTACTTGTTTTAATGTAAGATAGAACTATATACAAATCATTTATTGAATTTAATTTCAGCCTTTTGAATATCTGTAAAGCCAATGTAGTGTAGGTGGATAAGGTTTTTAGGACTTGGATCTTAAGGCCCTGTTCGAATCTAGTAAGATACATGTAATTAAATTTACTCATATGAATATTAAGTAATTGGTGACATTAGAATATGTGCATTACCACAGTCAAATCAAGTTTTTATTGAGCAAGCTTAAAATAAAACCAGTTTGTCTGTGGGGAGTGTCTATTCCCCTCAATGCACGGCTTGTGGAGCTCCATCTTCTCGCTTTATTATTTCAAATTGCATGTGGGTCGATGCTTACCTTTTTGCTATGTGCATGTGTTTTTACATATTCGTAGTCGCGTGCCGTTTGGCCAATCAGCATTCGTATTCGCGGTAGTCCATTCAGGCATTGTACCTCCTTTCGCGGGTTGCATTCCTGTTTTGTTACAAACCGCATAAGACCTATGCATCAAAACGGTCCTTCGATTACGCAATCTCGCTAAGAAACCAAGGCACAGCCTAATGAAATATGGGTCGTCGCAGAGGTACCAATCAAAGAGCATCAGTGCTGCGTTCTACACAAAAGTTCGTCGGTTCGTCAGACAAGGGCGCAGGCGAGAGCGATGCGTCTTAACTCGGGAAATCTCGCAGTCGCAAATCAGCAAACTCGTCAGCTTTCCCCGTGCGGAAATGTGCACATGATTCTGGTACAACAAAATGTTCAAGTCCTGTGCAAAATGCGGTCTCGAATGACTCTAGGCGGGCAAGTGAGTGGTTTGCAGCAAGGATCGGTTAATTAGGACAATAATGCAGCGTCGGCGGGGCGCGAGGCTCTGTGTCTTCAAGTTCAACACCAATTACCGAGTCGTCCCGGGGCGGCCGATGCGGTCGCGAATCAAAATCAAGTACAGCGGCAAAATGTGTCAAGTTGCGAGTTAGGTAATTGTCCCGTAGGAAATCAGACTCAATAATATGGGTGCTAGTTCAGCGTCGTCAGTATCTACTGTTTTGAGTTCAGGGGTCCTCTGTCCTCAACATTCAGTGGCTATGACCATGGCTCCTTATCAAGTCAGGCTGGAGTTCAGCAGAATACTTTAACTGTAATTTCGCAAGGATCCTATGGCTAGACCTACGTTTGGCAGTGGTTGACAATGGACAAGGTTATCAAGTCCATAGAACATTGACACCGTTCAGTTCAATCGGTCAAGGAGTCAGAATCCCCAGTGGTCATGTCGGTACTTCTCGTGTGAAATTACCAAAGTACCAGGCCTCCATTGTTTTTGTCACATATGGGACAAAGCATTCAAGGTCAAAAATGTTCAGCTCAAGGCAGTCAGCTGTCAGTCAATGCATGTAGTGGTTTGTGCAATGCTACCTACCGGAGCTTTTGGTGGTTGGATATGGTGCTTCACAGGGTCATCAAATATGGGTGAGCAAATACCTAGTAATATGGGAGTGTTGGCTCAAGGCCATCCAAACTTAAGTCTGTCCATTTCATCAGTTTGTGCCCTTTAGGTGCTAGCTTCCCCCAAAATCAGGAGAACAAATATTAAGGTGAATTCCTTTGATTTTGGTCATTTTAGTGGCCGATGAGTCACATGATGAGCAATTTTACCTTGACTATGGGTATCAAGGTCAATTTAATTTGGGAAGATTGAGGCCAAAAGGCGTATTAATTCCAATTAATTCATTTACAACCCTTCCCATTTTTTCGTCAGTATTTTCTTGAGGCCGCCACCCGCATCGTACTCAAGAATTACTCAATATGCATCCTTGGTCCGAACAGCGGCAGCTCGTTATCAAGGTTGGGATGGCGTGAATATGATAGGCAATTTAGGTTGCGACAGCAAAGGCAGCCCAGGTCATGGGCATAATAGATAATGAGCTGTGGACTCTGTATATTTCGTCTGGTCCTCACCACAGTTTGCGCGTCCAAGTATTAGAGTGGGTTCAAATTCCCCTTTCGCTTCATCAAAACCTCAGTATGTCCTCGGACGCGTTCCAGCATCAGACAGGTCAACAGCTCAATAGAGGCCCATTTGGTCAGGTCTGCTTTGCTTTAATGCAGCAGGGTGCTCTAGGAAGCTCATGCAAATTCGAACCAATGTGCAAGAAGTAAAGGTGCCTGTCAGGGCTCCAACTTGTCGAATTAAAAAAGAGTGACGCTCCTGGCACTTGTGGTGGACTTGTACAGAGTTCTCAGTTTGTGCCCGGACCTCCGTTCTGATTTGCTGCGATAGCAATCACCAGTAAGGTGCAGCAATGTTTACCTTTATCTTAGGAATTTATCCTGATAATTGCTTGTGCTGCTTTTTAAAACCCAGGGTTCCAACTGTGGTTTCAGATTGGGTTATTTAGGCGAACGCTCTGCAAGGGAGGCACTAATTTGAACTCCGTTATTAATGATCCCACTCTTCATAAGACAAAGTTGAATAAAGAACTAAAATTGGGGTAGGATTGCAGTCCCCTTTAAGGTATGTCCAATTCCCATTTAAAATTATTTCCCCTATTGGTGTAATACCTAAGGCTGAGAAGGTTAATATAGGCTAATTCCAGCAGCTTTCTCATCCTCCAGGTAGCTCAATAATGTATTGTATTGATAGGAAATTTGTAAAGTGCAATATCCAGAATTTGACGTGTGCGTGCACTGGTAGCTAGCGTTGGGGGAAGGTGCGTGTCTGGCAAAAGCTGAAAATGAAGTCAGCCTTCGTGCTTCTATTAATCCATAGGACTTTTGTCTGCGGGGTATGAAGATTTAAAATGATTTTTTTGTTGATAGGCCTTGCCGCTGACTCGTCTGGGGTGGTTCACACGGCTTTTTTTTGAAAATTCTCATCCTTATCGAATGGGTGCTAGGAAAGCGCTACACGGACCGAATACTCCATTATATGGAGACTACGTCTTTTGTGGTGGTACGATGAGTCAAGTTCGTCATCATGCACATATTTAGTTGGATTGTTTGAGCGGTTTGTGACAAATTTTTGGTGTTTCCTCTATTCAAGGAAATCTGTAGCCCAGTCACGAACATTGTTTTTATACATGTCTCGGGATCGATTTCCATTGAACAACTAGTTTTGGTACCTGATAATAAGCTTGTGTCTATTAGGGATAAAATTCAACGATGCGCTGATACGCCAAATATTCCATACGTAAGTTGCAATCTTTTGGTGGGTTATCAGTGTCCCTTTATTTGTAAGGGCTGTCCCTCCAGGCGCGCTTTTTTTGAACGCCTTATTGATTTACAATGCGGTATCAAGGAGGCGTGGCATAAGATGCGTTTATCCAGGTGCAAGGGCATACTTTGACAACGTGGTTCGATTTTTGCGTGAACATAATGGTTCTACGATTTTTGGTGATTTAACGTGGCTAGCCGATACGGACATACAACTTTTTTACAGATGCGAGCGCTGCTATAGGCTTTGGGGGTTATTTTGAAGGCCGTTGGTTCAATGGAAAATGGCCTTCAAAAGAGTTCAGTACAGTTCGCTCTACAGGGTGTCTCAGAAAGAATTACACCCTAACTATAGGCGACCATAACTTCAAAAGTAAGTATCACATTTGAGAAATTAAAAAATAATCTTAAACTACAATTACTTTTTAACATTTTAACGTAAACATCGCTCGATTCGGTTCAGTAGTTTTGAAGAAATAAGCGATTATGTAACACATGTCAATGGACACTTCCTTCCAAGTTTGCTCACAATAATGCAGATTTGATGTTAACTACCGCTGATTACTCGTGTTATCTGTTCAAGCTGTCTTCTTTGCATTCCCCAAAGAACCGGCCATGTTTAATATGTTGTGAGTTCAATGCCATTTTGTTCGTTTTATTATAGTAATAAACAATTACCATGACAATTATCTACAAAATCCAACAAGAAAAAAAAACATGGTAAATAATAAGAATGATCATCTTTATTAGAAAACAACACCAATAAAATTTGTAGAAAATGTGAAATATGTTAGTTGAACTACGGGATGACACTGCATAGATTGAATTGAGAAGTTTAACCAAAACTTTAACAGGTGGATAGACTGAACAATATGGTTATTCACAATAGTTTTTATTCAACTTAGACATATTATTCCAATGAGATGATGCATTCTACATTTAAATAATAATGGCATGATTTGAGTGCAAAATCAAAATTCCCACGTTTTAATCTATACTCGTGTTATATGAAGTACTGGCACGAGACAAGATGGTTGGTCAACATTTGTCGCCCATACAAAGGGCATTTGTGGTTTTCAGATATGCCGAAACTGGTTTACTTTGCATTTGTTGGCATGCTGGATATACAAATCTTGAAAGCATTTTATCAAAACGGAAAATCTACACATCTGAATTAATTTTAGCAAACAGAAAAAAAAGTGAACATTTGGTGGTTGAAACCATTCTTAGATTTTTATATGCACAACCTAGTTGAATATCAACTTACTTCGTTTTCAATATTAATTTCAAAGCATAACTTTTCTAGAAAGCTGTCTGATGATATGCAATTTAATTAAATGAAAAAGGAATTTGCCTGGATTGGCGACAGCCATGGTATTAACAATAATTTGTCAAAAAGACTGAAGATGTCACTGACATTTCATTTTTCTCAACGTTTTTTTTTACGTTGAAAAAGAACAGATTTGTAAATTCCTTTTTATGTGATGTGCATAGTATTTTCACCTGGTTCAAAACATCATTTATTTCTTATTTTGTTTAAAGACATAAAATGAAAGGATAATGAAAGAAGTAATTGATTATTCTTGCCTGTTTCTGTCTGAATCACTTTAATTACAAAACTGGAAAGGAAGTGCCATTGCCATGTGTTCATAATCCTATTTCTTCAAAACTACTGAACCAAATCGCGGCTGCTTGCATTAAATTATTGAAAAATAATTGTGGCGTAAGATTCTTTTTAATTTATCAATGTGATACTCACTTTTTGAAGTTGTCCCAATGATAGGGTGTTTTCTTTCTGAGACACCGGCTGTATTGCATGGCTGGAACTGTTTCCCAATAGTAGTCGCGGTTTCACTATGGGGACAGCTATTAAAAGGAAAGCGTATTGTTCTTAGGTGTAACAATGAAGCTGTTGTTACATAATTAATAAGCATCTTTCCCAATGTCAAAAAATAATGAGGCTAGTGAGATTCCTTTGTGCGCATGCTTGAAGTGTAACCTATATCTAAGTGACGCCATATCCGAGCAACAGAAAATAATGTGGCCGATTCATTGTCTCGTTTTCATATGTCCCGGTTTTCGAGTCGCAGCCAGATGCGAAGCAGAACCAACATTAGTTCCCGCCGTTTCTGTGGAATCTCTGAAGCAGAGATGGATAGTTATTAAACTCTTCAAAATTGCAAAGGCACCCATTCAGTTTTTTCTTTTAGAAGTTGAATATATTTTTCAGAATTCAGAATTATTTTGGGCTTGGCTCTTTCTGGCCAGCTTCATGTCAGCAAATTTGCGGCATATATTGCATTCTTATCTTTAGAAGGCTTTCTCAGCATTTCTATTACGGGTAGATTACTGCATTGTGTCCTTTCTGCAACAAATTAAATGGTTGGATCGATCCAACAGATAATTTCTTAGGTAAAGAAACTCAAAGTGGGTTGTAGGCGTCTTGGCCCTTCTGTTGATGAAAGGTGTCCCCATTACTTTGCCATTTTGCACAAGTTATCTCAAGTAAACTACATGCCAATATCTACAATGCTTATGAGGCCATAATGTAGTAGGGCAGCCTTTTTCTTAGCCTTTTGGTTTCTTGAGGGTTGGGGAATTCACTACAACGAAAATTTGGATCCATCTCATATTTTGGCTATATATGAATATTCAAATAGTATGTGAGCCCATTGAAAATTAATTGTCCCTATCAGATTTTTCTAAAACAACAGGCTGGGCAGGGGAATTTTATTCATATTCCTCAAATGTAAATCCTGAATTATGCCCTGTGCTAGCAGTGAACAGTTTCTCTCCCTGAGGTCAAAGGTCGGGGGCCCCTCTGTTCATTTTAAAGGTGTGCCGCTTTCTTCGGCAAGGTTTAATGCTATGCTTAAAAAAGCTATAGGCCTGATTGGCCTAAATCCAGCTAACTTCAGCTCCCACAGCTTCAGATAGGTGCTGCAACTCGGCATCAGCAGCCGTACCCCCATGTGACAGATTATGTGCATGGGCGCTGGCGTTCCTGGGTGTGGTTACGTATATTCAGCCAAATCGGGAGGTTTTTACCCAATTTCCTGTAATGACACTGATGCAAACACCTTTTGTTCTTTCAGGAAATAGTGTCATTAATCTGTGTATTTTTCCCCTCGGGGCTGTATTTGGCGGGCAGTTTGGTCATTTCATTTTCCTTTGCTAATGCTGTGGGATGCGTGTGGTTAGTCTGTAAAGACGTTTACACTGTTAGCCCGCTTACATTTTTCTAGTTGTTGGGATTTTTGTATTTTTTGGTTTGCCTTTTTCTTTTTAAATATCAGGATGGCCCTTGGCGGACATGGGTCGTGGGTGATTCATTGTGAGATGGGGCAGGTGTTGAAATGTCCCACTTCAGGGCAGTGGTGTTTTACAGGTCTGGAGTCTATGAGCTAGGTGTGCAGTGTGCTTGCCCGCAATAGCTGGGTGTTTTAGCACTGGTGTATCACTGCCTAGGATAGGAATCCGCGTCCATCAACCTTAATTGTGCATCTAGGCACCAACGATATACATCTTTGGAGTCCATTGGTTTTTTGGCTTGCTAAGCGTAAATCGTGAAAATTTGACAGCATCTTCGTAATAATGCTGCCGGGGGGCAGACCAACTTTTATGTCCGATATTTCTGGCCTCGTCTCTACTACTATGGTGAGCTAAGGAGAATGAGGGGCTGGTGATAGGTGTATAGAGTAAAAGCTGGAATCGATTTTGCCATAAAAATCTTCTAGGGCCTAGCCTGATGCTATGTCACAGTTTTTCTGATTTATTTTCTTCCTCCTTTTCACATGAGTTTTTTTTTTACAGAAGGGATGGGGTCCATTTGTCAGAGCAAGGCAATATTAGGTCAGGCGCAAAAATCTTGAAAATGCGCTATTGGACTTCAATCCTTTCCAGAATTCTATTTGAATTTCCTCCGAGATTTCACCGTGGTTCCTGTAATGTTAGGTGCACGTGTGCATGCAGCCCTCACAATCGGCAGCTATTCACTATTACTAAAGTAAATTTCAACTCCCTGGCCACGTTCAGTATCGTTTTTTTTTTCCCCTTTGCGTTATTTTTATTATGCAATTACATTTTGTTTTTCTCCTTGTGCTGTTTTTCGTTACCACCGGCACTCGAACATGGTTTACTGCTGTTATCACGCGTCACCAATCCGAGGCTGTGAATTGAGCGTTGGTGGTTGAAGGTTTTACCATCATCTTGTTTCTGAACAAATTGCTTAAAAGTGAAGGGGGGGGGGGGCAGAGTCCCTTTTTCGAGGTCCTTGTTTGGCAGTTTTTTCCCCTTTTTCTTTAAAACTTGTTCATCTTGTACTTTAAGGTTATATCCCTGCTTGCTTTCGGTCTAATTAAATATCGAGTGTCTGCCTGCCCTTTCAAGGAAAAATTGTGAAATATTAAAATGTCCAATTATTGAGGGAGCTGTTACATAGGACAGGGGTTGGCTCACAGCTTCCTTTATATATTCCCAGATCAGTCAATGTTGAAATTTTTGAAACTAAAAAACATCTTGGGTTGAATTGATTTGTCAAAGAAAATTGTTGAATTAATAATATTATGTCGAAAATAGAGCATAATCCAAAGTGAAATCAATGTGTAACTTCGCTCAGATGAGGTGTAGCTGTCTGGCTTACCCTATGGGTATCTGCCTCAGCTTTTGGGATTTACCAATTTATATTCCATTGGTATCTCATGATTGATCTTATAATATTGCTATTGCCAAACTTAATGATTTAAATCCTTAACTAGATATACTGTCTAGCAAAGGATTTGGGCGAATCCCTTATGGCTTATAATTATTTTTGGGGTGCATCTCTATGTCTGCAAAGCTATGATATGCATTTTTGCTTAATATAAAATAGGCACATTAATGTTCCAATTCAGCTAGTAAATTTTCTGTCTAGCATTGCTCGTTGGTGTCTCCCTATCTAAATTGCTTTTATATCAGATTCGAAGATTTTGTACATGTCAAGATGAGTGGAGTGCTCCTTCCTCCAAACTATTCGCTAATTCTGGACCTGACCGCGAACAAAATGCGGATCACATCTAGCTTTGTGCCTAATTATAGTACAATAATTTATATGTAGAATTCGGTTGTAACAAAACATGACGACTATCAACACTTTGTGTTTTTTTCCTTTTTATTTTACCGAGCACAAACATAAAGATTTTTATTGAGCGAGTCTTAAAATAAACCAGTTTGTCTGTTGGGGGATTGGGTCTATTCGCCTCACCAAGGTACGGCTTTGATGGATGCTCATCCTGCTCCCTTTAATTATTCAAATTGCATGTGGGGGTCGATGGCCATTACCTTGTTGCTATGTATGCATGGTGTTTACAAATATTCCGGTAGTAGTCGCGTTGCCGTTGGCCAATCAGCATTCGTATTTTGGTATTTCATCAGAGCATTGTACATCCTGTTCGCGGGGTTGGGCATTCCATGTTTTGTTACCACACCGAATAAGACCAATCAAACCCACCCACCCACCACACCGCATGAAAGTAGCATTTGTGCATTACTTTTGGCCCATGTTTGATGGGTAATGTTGGGTTGCATATTTTTATAAGCCTTTGATTGATTACAAGTGCTATATTTTTTGCTCTCATTTTCATAAATAAAATATTGTTTTTTTCCCATTTGTATAAATAAAATATGTCTGTATCCTCCCCTTTATGAAAAATCTGGTGTGGAACTATTAAAATGTCCAGATTATGGAGCTGTCTAGGACATGGGGTTGGCTCACACTTCCTTTTATTAGAGTCAGACAGAGCAATGTTGAAATTTTTTTGGGGCAAAAAAAAAAAACCAGGCCAAAAACATCTTGGTTGGAATTGAATTTGTCATAAAGAAATGTTAATTATATATTCATTGTTGAAAAAAGAGCTACTATACAAAGTGAAATCTAATGTGTAAAATGCTGTCAGAAGAGGTAGCTGTCCCCTGGCGTAAACCTTGGGTATCTCCCTCAGCTTTTGTTACAATTATATATTCATTTGGTAATCTCATGATTGATCTTTAATATTGCTATTGGCCACACTTTAATGATTTAAAATTTACAAAATAATACTGTCTACAAGTAATTTGGGCGAATCCCTCATGTAGGCTTATTATATTTGGTGCATCTCTATTTCTGCAAAGCTATGATATGCATTTTTGCTTTAATATAAAATCGGCCCATTACTGTTCCAATTAGCTAGATTTGGTCTGTCTAGCATTGCTCGTGGGTGTCTCCCTATCTGAAATTGCTTTTATATCAGATCTAGATTTGTACTGTCTAGTAGGGAGGCGCTTCCTCCAAAACTATTCCTTAAATATCTGACGCGCGAACAAAGGCGATCATCTGCTTTTGTGCCTAATTATAGTAAAATAAATTTATATGTAGAATTCGGTTGGTACAAAACATGACCGCTATCAACACTTTGTGTTTTCCCTTATTTTTTACGGAGAAGCGAGTGCCACAAGACAATAAAGTTTTTATGAGCGAAGCTTAAAATAAAAACCAGTTGTCTGTGGGGAGTGTCTATTCGCCTCAAGGTTACGGCTTGTGGATGCTCCTCTTTCCCTTTATTTATTCAAATTGCATGTGGGTCGTGCCATTACCTTGTTGCTATGTGCATGGTGTTTACAAATATTCGGTAGTCGCGTGCCGTTGGCCAATCAGCATTCGTATTTCGCGGTATTCATTCAGGCATTGTACCTCCTTTCGCGGGGTTGGCATTCCATGTTTTTGTTACCATCCGAATAAGACCTATGATCAAAACCCACCCACCACCCCCTGAAAGTAGGTTTGTGCATTACTTTTCTTGTTTGATGGGGTATGTTGGGTTTGCATATTTTTATAAGCATTTGATTTGATTTACAAGTGCTATATTTTGCTCTCATTATAAAAAAAAATATTGTTTTTCCCATTTGTATAAATAAATATGCTGTGTCTGCCTCCGTTCGGAAAAATTGTGAAATATTAAATGTCCAGATTATGGAGCTGTCTAGGACAGGGGTTGGCTCACAGCTTCCTTTATATTAGTCAGATCAGAGTCAATGTTGAAATTTTGAAACAGCCAAAAACAATCTTGGTTGGAATTGATTTGTCATAAAGAAAATGTTGAATTATATTTATTGTTGATAACAAGAGCTAATCACAAAGTGAAATCTAATGTGTAAAATGCGTCAGATGAGGTAGCTGTCTGGCGTAAACCTTGGGTATCTCCCTCAGCTTTTGTTACAATTGTATATTCATTTGGTATCTCATGATTGATCTTATAATATTGCTATTGGCCAAACTTTAATGATTTAAAATTTACCACATATACTTTCTCGCAAGGAATTTGGGCGAATCCCATTATGGCTGATTATACTTGGTGCATCTCTATTTCTGCAAAGCTATGATATGCATTTTTGCTTTACTATCCAAATGGCAACATTAAAGTTCCAATTAGCTAGATTTGGTCTGTCTAGCATTGCTCGTTGGTGTCTCCCTATCTAAAATTGCTTTTATATCAGATCTAGATTTGTACTGTCTAGTGAGTGGAGGGCGCTTCCTCCAAAAATATTCCTAAATATCTGACCGCGAACAAAGGCGGATCATCTGCTTTGTGCCTAATTATGAGTAAAATAATTTAGATGTAGAATTCGGTTGGTACAAAACATGACCACCATCAACACTGTGTTTTTTCCCTTATTTACCGAGTCCACAAGACAACGAAGTGTATACCGGATAAATTTGTTTTCATTTCTTCACATTTTCCCTCGTTTATTGCCTTTTTTTCTCGAAATTACTTGCCTGAAATATAACTTTTTTACAACCATGGGTGAGGTAAATACAACGTTTGTATGATGTCATAGCTGACAACGTAAAAATGTGGTCAGAGGATTGTTACATTTCATTCTTAACACGGTTTAACCCTATTCTACCGAAGGGGGGGGGGGGTTGTTACCACCCCCCTTCAGGTTTTTTCCCCGGCTTGCTAAAACCCCCTTTTTTGGTGCCAAATTATTTAATGTAATTGTCAATTGACATGTTTCCGCTCCTTTTAATCGAAAAACAAACATCCACCGGGGTATAGGTAATAATATCAGGTGAGCCCCAGTGATCGATAGGGGGGTGGTAACCACCCCCCTCCGGAAGAGAAGTACCAACACCAACATGCCTAACACAAGAACATCACAGACACTTGATTTTGGTACCAATACATAGCTATGGTCCTCCTCTTTCCATTGATACCAAATGAGTACCAACATGCCTAGCATTACGTCACAGTGACGTCATAAAGTTCGCATGTCAGCAAAACTGCCATTTCCATAGACACACACAGTGAAAAATTCAATTTTCGCCAAAAGCTTAGAAAAATCAGATTTTCATGCGGTTTTTGACTCTACTTGATGGGAAATGACTAGTTTTATATAATGACATCATTTTAGAGCTATAATAGGGTGTTTGAGTCGCAAAAATTGCGAAATATCAATTTTCCACCCTATATTCAGTTTTTTCGTACTTTCCGCAACTATGACGTCATGTGGAGCTGTCATAATGGGAATGTTAGTACTTATTTTGGTACCAATGGAAGAAGAAACTCTAAGCTATCCTTTGGTACCAATTTACAGGAATCGGGTGTTCAGTAACGAAAATCACAGGGGGGTGGTAACCACCCCCCCCCCCCTTCGGGAGTTTTGTTACAAAAATGCTCAGGTAGACTAGGTTAAACAAGTCAAAAACAAACCATACGTTGAAGCTGAGATTTTACGACGCCGTTATTTTACGTTTCCCTGCAATGATTTCGTATTTTTTACGGCTCCGTTTCTTTTTATACGTTCTGCATGTTGTGAGTCCCAGCTGCCAGTAAAAACGCTGTTTTTTACAGGTTTATTTTTAACAGTGGCATAAGGAGTTTCATATTCTATTTTAAAGATATTTTGGATAAAATCAATACTTTTCAGCAATATTTTGCTTCCTTTTGTTGATACGTGTACAGAACTATTTTCTTTCTTTATTGCTTGTTTAGTTAATTTACCTAATGTGCATTAAGTACAAAAGTGTGAATTAATGCTTTAAGATACAGCATCCACAAAACGGCTTTATTTTTCTTCACTACCAGGATTCATTCCTGAAATGTTAATGTTGTACAATGCATGTAGCTTCAAAACCATCATTTTTCTATAATGGAAAGAAAAAAATATGAACAAAATATTGCACTGAACATTTATTCCTAGGGGTCATCTATCATCCGCATGTTGAATGAAATGTTGACTCCGGAAGTATTTCTACTCGGACTAAATAACTATCTCAAACTGCATGCATATGAAAACTATCTTCAGTGATGATCTTTGGGCGTCAATGACATATGTAAGTATATATGTATAAGCCTATATATTGCAACATATGTTTATTTAAAAAATCAACAATAAAAAATGCACGTTTCTGTAAATCACAGCATTGTAGAAGAATAAAGACATAACTATAGCCATGCAAGAGACATGGCAAACACGACGGCCTGAAATAACGTCTGAATAACCATTGATAGTTTTCACAATTACATATTTGCCTGTGGCCAGGTCAAGGTCAGATGGGGGTCAAGTGATACGATACCTGCGACAACGGGTCTAGCAATTAACTTTGGTCACAATCCCAAACCATGCCTGAGCTAGATGCAGTTAAAGACACTATCAGTGATTTGAAAAAAATATTTGAAATTTGCAGGAATAGCTTCAAAGTGAAGGATAAGTTTGTAGAATTCTCATAAGTTACCTTTTCCAACTGAAGAATGAACAGAAAGGAGAAATGGCAGTGTTTTCCAAGGATACGAATTCCGTTTCAATTACGTGTTGTAGTAAGTGTCCGAACGGACAGTAAATGACTAAAATTCCGATTCTGTCCTTATTTTGAGGTTGCTTCTGGCTTATCATTTGCAGGGTATGTTAGGATACCAAGACTTGTTTACATACTGCAAAACCTGTTTTTTATGATTTTTTTTGATTTTCTGATTAGCAAATCACTGATAGTGTCTTTAAATAGTGGTTGCCAGAAAGAAAGAAGAACGCCCTCAGAAACAGAATCAGAACGGCCTGATAGGACATGGGGAAAAGTAAATTATGTTTTGGTTTAGTTGTTTTAATTTGATATAACAATTTTGACGCCAATGTTTTTCCAATACAGAATTTCAAGAAGAATCTGAAAATCATGGGTGTCATTTTTTTAAATCTGTTCTTGGGTGTTTCATAAGGGGCAAAATTTGTACAGGGGTAAACAATAAAAGTGTTTCATTTGTTTTAAAATTTATACTAATCTATTCGGCTGCTCATAAGGTTTCTAAAAAGGTATAGTTTGCCACATTTACGACCTATTGTTTTAGTACAATAGGTTCAATAAAGTTCAAGGTCATTATTTATAGAATGGTCCGATTTTGTTGAAATTGGTTTTAAATCGTTCATTGGGACTACTGAATAAGAAAATGTATATAGATTCTGTGTTTCACCTTTCAAAAGTGAGACTTTTACAAATATAACTAGTGGTCTCCCATGGACCCTGTGGACCACGGCCATATTTGCCCTCTTAATTATCATCAAAACGTCATTAACAACGCGATCTATATATTTTCTGTTTCTGTACAGTAAGCTGAACAATTTGGCACCATTTTTAAAACAAACCGATGAATGTGAAAATTTACCCCCAGTGTGACCTTGAACCCGTTTTGCCTTGTAACTCTTGTACTATAACCCTCAGGTAGGGCAAATTATACCTTTCTGTAATCCGTGAAAGGTACTGAAAATGATGGCATACTTTAAAACACATTTTGCCCCCTTTTATATTATGAACCTTCCCACCTAGAATACATCCAAGAACACATTTAAAAAAATGACACCCATGATTTGGGGAATCCTCATACAATTTTGATTTAGAAAAACCTTGGTTGCAAGATTGTATATGAAATTTTCACAAAAATACAGTTCCACATGTACTATGAAGGCCGTCTTGTAAAAATATATACGCTATACATGCAAGAGGCAATTAAGCAAAAGCAATATATATCATTATTATTTATATCAGGCTTCCGAGTAGTGCAAACAAATCTTTGGATTGTACAGTTTTGGTAAAAGTGCCCGGATGGAATACAATATTCTTTTTAATATTGTATCGCATCCGGGCATTTTAGCAAGAACGCCATTATCGAAACACTATCATTCACCAGTTGGACTACAACTCTGTCAACGCAAGGTTTGGTTTGAGTCAGCCTGATATTTAAATAATAATAATAATATTAAATGGCTTTTGTTCGTATGATACCAGAATATATTGCACTCGCTAGAAAAATATTGTACTCGTCTTCGACTCGTACAATATTTTTCCAGCTCGTGCAATATATTCTGGTATCATACTCAAAGCCATTCAATATTATATAATTACTTTTACCCTTCTAAATTCTTGCGAAATTTGAATTATTTTATCTCAGGCGGACCAATATTACGGAGGACGAGATGTTAAGAAGATCATGGATACGTGGACATTGAATATGGGTTTTCCGTTAATTACCTTTGACAGAATGAGCACAACTACGGTGAACATATCCCAAAAGCATTTCCTCATAGACCCTGACAGTCCCGTAGATGACAGATATGGAGATCTTGGGTAGGTTTCTTCAAACAAAACCTATATACCATGTAAATTGTAAAAGTCCAACGATGGTGTAAGACGGTGTGTCTTCAAAACCATCCGTTTTCGACTAGCTTTCTTTCGACTTCTATAGTTTTAAACTACCTTTGACCACCAGTTAACCGCCATTAACCACCAATTACAGGCGTTTGTAAGTTTGTAAGTCGCCCCTAATTCTTTTAACTAAGGCCTAAAAAAATATGTTTGTTTGCCCTTTTGGCCTGAAAATCGGGAGGGTCGGTCGGTCGATGTTTTTTTTTTAATACAAGACACAGGAGAAATGCTAATACAAGACACAGGAGAAATGCAATGGCATCAAATTTTATGTTATCTAAACAAGTTTAATGTCTTCCAAGGGCGATTTGGTAGTGCAGCCACCAATACCTTTTCCAACTGTAGCACGGAATACTTTGTATCTTGTAAGTTCTGGTACAAACTATCAAATGTCGCATCCAAATTGACAGATGCGACGTGGTAAAATACAATGTAAGCACCGTATTTTGCTGTGAAACGCACAGCGTAGATGTCAGGTGCCATCTTTAAATCACACGCAAGTTTGACAGTATTGTACCACGTATTTCATGGACGATATTAAAAATAATATCTAACAATGTGTCAAAAATGTTTTATGAAAACACCCTTTATACCAGAAGTTGCAAATTAACCCATCCTTTTGTCGAGTCGCCATGCCATGTACAAAAACACACCTATCGATGGTGGTCGAATTCAGCTACTGTACCTCTCCAGAACAGCACATTTTTAGTACTATTGAGACCGTGCACTAAGGCTCAGTACTAGCTCAGAATGCAGCGTATTTGTACAGAAATCAGGAGCAAATTGGAATAAAATGCTTGAAATGTGCACAGGAACTTTCGGTGAAATGATATTCTGAACTGAACGGTACGTTAAATTGTTCTAAACGTAGCGTTTTTCCATTCAAAATTCTAAAACTGCCGTCCGGTCACAATTTGAAACCTCAGTCATTTTGTCTTGACCCGGAAGTCGTGTCTACAAAATAGCGTGGCTAAGGTCAATAATGTTGTCAATAATACTAATACACAGTGTACTTGTCATGTACTATCAATAAATAATTGCCCTGTGTAAGCACAACCTCGTATACTACTGCTTTCTCAAAATGAAAATAAAACCTATCAAATTTTCTTTGAATTTGTAATACTAATACTTAAATATTTATTGTAGGCCTATAACATTTTTTCAACAAGCAGAATATTATAAGCTATAAAATTATGTTATTTCTTTTCTTAAAAAGCATGACATATGAATAAAGACAGCATAGGTCAATTCACCTTCTTGACCTTATGAGTACCGGGTACTACAAAATCAATAATGTGTCACGCTGTTTAAACATGGCCTATTCATAGTAGCGGAGCGGCCGAGCCTGAAAAGTCCTCTAGTTTTCGAGTTACCCTCCCCACCGTACAAAAACACAACCACCTTTATTTGAAGGATAAATATATAAGATTTAAGAAAATGATGGTTGTGGTTGAAATATTTGGTGGCAGGGATGATTTCTATGCCGAAAAATGAAATTTGGGCTGCAAGTTAAGCGAAATTATATTTTTTATATTTTTTAAGGTAAAAATATTACAATCGTATTTTTATGGTATCCTTTTTGTTATGATATAGGTTTTATACATTGCATAAAGGGTTCAGGTAATACTCATTGTGGTGACACGTGATACAAAGGATGCTTTTTAAGGAAAAAAGGTGATTTGGGGCTAAAATTCTAGACCCTTTATATCTTTGTGGTAAAACAGAAATCTATATATAAATGTCAGAGATTGATAGTATTGCATGATGATTAAAATTTGCTTTGCTAAGAAATTAAAAATCTTGATATTCTTAAGTTTTTAGCTCAAAAACGTGATATTTTGACCAAAAAAATACCCCTGCCACCAAAGTTTTTGACCACAACCATCATTTTTTAAAATTATTTATTATTATCTTTCGAATAGAAGTGGTTGCGTATTTTTGTACCGAGGGGAGGGGTTATCGACAATTTTGCAGTCCAAACCGCTCCACTATAGCTTTTCACTAACCAATAGAAAAGCAAATACACTACCCATGGCTTGTTACTTGGAACACACAGGGTGGTAAAATCAAACTATAATACGTGCCCTGATTGGTTAATTAATAATTATATTAACTTAATGTTCAATAACATTTTATCCAGTAATAAAGTCTGAAGGCTTTTTATGCCAACAGTATTTTAATGTTTTGTATCATGAAAAAGAGACAGGTTTTTTACGAAATTTACTCCTTTCTAGGAAGTTTTTTCTAGTTTGCTGTTCATATTCAAAAGGTTTATCATACTACCGGAGAATGCTTGGAATTGGTTTGCCCCGAGTTTTGGGGGTGGTTGTATTACAGGATATTGATTTAAAATTCATTTTGGAGTAGTTTAATTTGTATTTCATTTTTTTTCCTTCTAAGATAACCGAAATAACCCTCGTATGCAGAGATATAATAAAATATGATTGTTTCACATAAAACAAGGAAGAAGGTAAAAGAATTGTTCACACATACAAATTAGATTTTAATTTTACTTTGAAGGTACATTTGGGACGTGGAGAATATCACACACACACTGCATCAGAACAAGAGTATGACCAACCGATGAAGGATTTCATGGAAAGAGAAAAAACCAGTAATGCTACTGTTAGATGTTGTTTTTAAGGGTATTGACACGTTTCGTAATTTTGTTGGCAATGTAAAGTGAGAACAAACAACCCAAGCTCAACATATCTTCAGATTCAGATTGCTAAATTTATGCAAGTTTCATTATTGGTAAGTAAATACACAACAAAACAAAGGCAAAACAAAAAGTGCCATTGACTATGTCATTTTTCGGAATGATATAATGTAGATAATATCAGTGTGTATACGAAAGTCTTGGGATAGGATACGGGTCGAGAATAAATGTGTGTTAATTTTAGCATTGTTTCAGAATCCAGTTACCGGGGGGGGGGGGGGGTAAAGTTCGGCCACAAACTTACAAAACAAAGAAAGTAATATCAGCTAAAGGATTGGCACAAACAGGTTGCAAAATGCCTCTAAACCCATCTAGCTAGTGGTAGGAGGGGGTTCGTTGCACCCCCTGAAATAAACTTCTAATCAATGTCACTATATCACGGAAAAAATGCGTAGAAAAACGAGAGCTTATGTTAAAAAAATCACAAAGTGTCCCACGTATCATTTTATGCAAATTTATGCAAATTAGTATCGCCATACAGAAAAACTACAATTTTCGTATATTCCTCAGCAAATATGTTGATAATGACAATGAGGTGACTGGACCTATGTTTCGAGTGCAAAGAATTCAAGTGGAACCATTTAAAATTAAACCAGATTCCCCATGATGAAGTAATATGCACAATAGGGTAGCCATTAGATAAAAAACATTTTCCGATATATCTCAACCAATAATGATTGAATAAATGAAAAAATAAAGATGATGACCTATGTTTTGAGGGTCAAGATCAAGATGAAACCCATTGTGAAAATTACAGTGTCCACCTGATGGACCTAATAGCACAATTAGGGTTGCCATTAGCAAAAATCCCTATATGGCATATCGTGGCAAATATTCCACATACCTGCCCACATAGATGACGAGACATAGGTTTGGAGGGTCGAGGAATAATTAAAAGGCATCATAAATTATGTTATTTGTCAGAACATGTTATCTGCAATACTAAGACGATGCAAATTAGGCCTTCAATGTCGATCGTCTCGTTTTGTGGTAATTTTGATGGCAGGAAATTTAGGACTTTTAGAAATAACACGTTAACATTTTCAAGGTATGGAATGATAAAAGACTAAGCGAGACGAAGATACTGTGTGTTATCGTGCCGAAAAGCAAACGGAAGAACAGAACCACAGTCTTCACAATGACCTCTCTGCCCAAAGCAAGTGTGCTATCCTATTGTATCTGTAGTTTTAAACCCTCAGTATATTTAAAGCACTACAGGAGAAAATTTACTTGGCAAAAGACGTTTATAAAAATCATCTAAAACAAGATTATCAACATTATACTTACAAATCTGTACTCATTAAATACTTTTAAAAAGCATTAAGCATCGTAGAAGTTTTACACTAGTAGGAGTTTACACCCTCAGTAAATTTAAAGAACTGCAGGATAAAGATTGGAGCAGATTCATATGGAATGACATCTCCGCACAAAATCATATCAGTCTCATTCGCTGCTATCAGTCTGTGATTTTGATACCATAAATGATGTCAGCAAAACACTCTTGAACGAGTTGGATATCATCGTCTGACTGGGAGATGATACACAACCGGAAGTTTCGACTTCACAGGGGCATCGCCCCCCCCCCCTCGTAGAGTGTCTTCCGGTGGACACATCTTCCCACCAGAATTTATTTTCTGTGACAAAGTAGAGATTAAAGGCGCTACCCACAAAGCACCCTCAAGTCTACTCCTCTTGAAGAGCAAAGGGAGTCACGGGCCCAGAAAAGGGGTCTGGTCCAACTTTAGCGAGTGTCAAGATGTCGCTCTCTTCGTTTATTCAGCAGGCTTTCCATGAGTCCATAGACATACTTGGCCTCATCACGTCACACGAGATGGAGCTGGCGTCGTATCATACCTGCTGACCATATTTTTTTCCGGTTCCTCTGCATGAGTAATAGTTTGTAAAGATACTTAGAGATAAAGCGCAAAGCTTAAACATCTACGGGCAAGACATGTACCGTGCAGTGCCAGAGGGACACATGGAAATCAGTCTCAGATATATATATTGTTCAAAAGCAAGCATCTCGCATGATTCTGCAACCGGTTTGGCCACTCTGACAGTTATGATTGTGTTCTGAGTAAAAACAGCCCTGGCAAAGGCCCCTGGTCAAAGAATCAAATTAGACCTCAAAATAGACCTCAAATTATGGACAGACAACCACCATCATATTCAACTTGGAAAATGGATAACTTTAATAAATCTCTACTAATGCCCATGGCAGCAACATTGTCAAACAGTGCTGCAGGTATCACGATACAGGAAGTGCAAACGAGTCGAAAGCCATAAGACAATAATTCTGCCGGGGGTAGATAAGTTGAAGGGGCCTAGCTTAGGGAAAAGTCAACACACCAGATATTCCTCCACCATGTCACTTCACGCGCATGGCCAACGTTTCCTGAGGGCTCATCATTCACAACCATTTTGGAAGACACAATCTTTATCCTACATATGCAAGATATTTCTATAGCTTTTTATCAGGTTATTGGCAGCAAGCAAATATGCCCGTGCCTGGCTAGGAGCCTGAATCTCTGCAAAACTGGGCACTCCCCACCATAATCATAACTCGAGGGTCTAGGACTCATGAAAGCCTGCAAAATATCGCGACGAGGAGAGCAACATTGACACAATTACACATGTTCCAGGAGTGTAAGTTGTGCAAAAGCTCAGAAACAGTTATTCCCAAAATGCAAACTGCATTACTTTTTGTAGTGATCGCTCTTGTAAAGGAGATAGGTCTTGATGGGTTCTTCTGTAGGCGTTTCAGAAGGGTATCAGAGCGATAGTTTTTGTTTTCATATCACACCACACACACACATACATACTACTTACAAGAGCACACACACACAAAGCAAGGGTACAAAGATAACAGCAAGATCTCACTATGTTGAAGATATGAGATGCAATGTCAAATGTTTCGGTTGGCGGCTGCATACGAACTATTTTTTTTTTTTTTTTTTTGTCGTTCTATTTGCCTCAGTGATTTTATGCTACAATATGGATGTAGCAAATGCGGATGCGTCGAAGAACGAAGAATCCTTTTCTTCACGTTTTCCGGACGTTTTCTTTGGCGGATTACAACATGTCACTGTCTAAGTGTTACATTAGTCTTTAATTATTTCAAAATGAATTAAGAGAAAATGGATTACTGCTTTTTAAAAGATTTTAAGTGAATACAGATTTGTAAGTTAAATGTTGGTATAATTCTTGTTTTGGAATGATTTTAGGAACATCTTTGGCCAAGTAAATGTTTTCTCCTGCAGTTACTTTAAATTTACTGAGGGTGTTAAAAACTCCCATGATACAATATGGATATCACACTTGCATATTGGCAGAGAGTCATTGAGACTGTAGAGTTCTGCATGTTTTCGGCATGATAACAACACTGTATCTTAGTCTCGCATTAGTCTTGTACATTGCAAAAATGTTACAGGATTATCTGGATGGATTGGGTTTTAAAATGCCAGCAAAACAAAATGGGGTCCCCTAACGTTAGAGTATTATGTATAGACGTGCAAGTCTATATTGACTTGCCCAACAAAGTTTCTTACAAATTACCCTAAAAACGAGACTATATCCATGAAGGCCCTAATTTGCATATTCTTAGTTTTGCAGGTGCACAGTTATGGACACATGGAACATAAATTATAGTACCTTTTAAAGCACCTTCGATCAATGGAAAACATAGGTCTCGTCATATTATGTGGGCAGATATGTGGAATATTGCCCAAGATTATACCCAAATATGGATCTTTAACTAATGGCGGACCCTAATTTGCCTATTATGTCATCATGTGAAAGATCTGGTAATTTTCAAAAATGGGTCCATCTTGATCTTGACCCTCAAAACATTAGTCCAGTTCATCTTATTTGTTTCATTTATCAACAGTATGGGTTGAGATATGTTGATTGAAAATTGTATTTAGCTTAATGGCGACCCTAATTTGCATATTACGTCATTCATGGGGACATCTGGTTAATTTTTCAAAAAATGGTTCCATGTTGATATTGGACCCTCTAAAACATAGGTCCAGTCACCCTCATTTGTCATTTATCAAAAGTATAGATGAAGATATATCGAAAATGTATTTTTCTGTTAATGGCGATACTAATTTGCATAAATTGCATTAAAAATGATACGTGGACACTTTTTGATTTTTTTAACATAGCTAATCGTTTTCAACACATTTTTTTTGATATAGTGACATTGCTTAGAAGTTTATTTCAGGGGGGTGCACGAACACCCCTTCTACCCACTAGACTAATCCCACCTTTTCAAATACAAAGATACACCCACCCCAATTAAATAAACTTTCACCTCGAGCATCCTGAACTTAGTCATCATTTGCACTGCAAAAACAGTGTTTAGAAACGTGGTGCCAATTAGTGTTTAGGTATTAAACATGTCAAATCTATAAACACTTGCCATCAGATACCTAATACCTAATGTCAAATGCCTTAACCATGTTGAGATATAAGTGTTTAGATATCAAACAGATATTTCAAAGTGGTGCAAAATGGTGTTTAGAAAAGTGTTTAGGTTCTAATCACTGTTTTTGCAGGGTGGAGGCTTACGCGAAGCGAGTACGTACCATCTCGTTTCACAGTATCAGAGAAGCAATGTTGCTCTACCTTTGATAGAGCATGAAATACGCCTAGAATCCATAAGAATGTTCATCATGTGTCTATAGAGCAACGTTGAAAAAATGCATGCAACATTATTCATCATTGAAAAGATCTGGTGCATTTTTCCCAGGGTAATGCATAGCTTGCCAACAGTTTAAGCGAAGAAAGTGGTTACTCTTCCAGATATTTTGCTGAGAATAAAAAACAAATGTTTTGAAATAACATCGTTGACATTGCAGAGATAATTCAGCTTGCACCTGGTATACAGCCTGGAGATTGGTATCTTGCAAACATCAAACAGTTTGGATATTACCGTGTAAACTATGATGACACAAATTGGGACAGGATAACAAGACAACTGATGGATGATCACGAAGTAAGTTAGAAATACCGCTAATATTTAAAAAAAGAAGTCAAAATGTCAATCCATGGAGGAAACCAGGGCACATCTAATTTAACCTGGTAAATGTAATGAATAACCTGAAAATGATAGAGCAGCATAGCTTTCTGAATTGACTTCTAAACGTAAATAACGGATTTATAGAGAATCTTAATTTCATTAGTAGCTGTTTCGTACGATTAAAGACAGATTGATGTTGCTAATTTTAAAACACGTTTCTTCTTCCAAATTTCTGCGTACGACCGTGGCCTGAAATATCATGATCACTATAGGCCCATGACATACTTCAAGTCGTAGCGAGCGATTGGCGTGCGCAATACCGAATTTTGACCCAAGATCAAGTGTTACGCATGCTCACACGCAGAAATCGCTCGCTGCGACTGGGCCTTAGTCTTTTCGTCTGTGTGAATTGATGTACATTTACCTGGTCCTCTTTTTAATTAGTCTAAAGTTTTAAAGTGTAAATCATAATTTGACAATCGTTCAATCCAATTGGCAGGTTTTTCCCGTAGAAAATCGCGCCCAGCTTATTGACGATGCCTTCAATCTGGCTAGGTCTGGAGAGATAACGCAAGTGAGAGCGTTAAACTTAACTACTTACTTGGACAAAGAAATGGATTATGTACCGTGGCAAGCTACCCTGAATGTCATGACTTACATTCGGGATATGTTCAGTCGGTATTCGGGGTATGGGCCGTTGGAGGTAAGACTTGTAAAAGAGTTTCAATACCCTTGTAATATATTACGAATGTTGATGCTGTTTATTAGCGAAATTCGGTCCTATAAACCAATATTTACTGTTGGCATTTCGATACGTAAGCAATGTTGACGTGCACTCGACAGAGAGCAAATTGGATAACATTGCCAGTTACAAAACCTCAAAAAAAAAACATTGTGCCTTTTTGCCTTTCTTAGGCGGTTATACAGTCTACCTTTTAAAGTAAACGGTATTGTTGCAATTAAACACTTGTTTATTACAAATACAGATACAGATCCATGCGTTTGCTCACGTTGCCTATTTGTTCCTTACTTAGAAATACATGCTAGAAAAGATATCTCCACTGTACAATTCTCTTGGTTGGGATGATGATCCGGTAAACGACCCTCATCTAGAACAGTGAGTTGTGTGAAATCAATGTTCAAAGCCGTCTGCTGATAATGATCTAATTCTTGTAGTTGTAGTTGAGTTGTTATAGTTCCTGATTCTGCTGTTATTGTTGAATATTTATTAATCTTTCCTGGAGAGGCCAGCGCACACAACTGTGAAAAAAACTCCATGTGCGCTAGGCCGGACTCGAACCGGCAACCTCCGTATTACTAGGGACGGCGACCTTACCAATTGAGCAAACAAGCCAGGGTTGGTAGAGGAGCGATAGATATTATCTATAGGTGTTAGGTCCGAAAGGTGTCCATCGCTTTCCTAGCGGATAGCATCAGAACGGTAGGTCTGTTTCTCGAGATGAAGCTTCCGTTCTGATGCTATCCGGCCAAGCGCACATGTTTTTTTTCAACAGTTGTGTGCGCTGGCCATCTCCAGGAAAGATTAATAAAAATTCATCCTCGTCTGCCTGGAGAACTAAGTAGTTAAAACTGCTGTTATTGTTGTTGTTGTTGTCATGATTGTTACTACTGTGTTATTGTGTTGCTTTTGGGCTTGTCTAAATCACAAGCATAATTGAAATTTTAACTACTTAGTAAATGTGATTAACACATACATAAACCCAACATTTTGTTTTTCGTGAGCCATTTTTTAACGGTAAATTATTTTTACCCAAAATTTTATGTAATTGCCTAAATATCAGTTGCACATATTTTGGTGAAAAAAAATCAAATCGGCCATGGCGTTATTATGCTAATTATTAATTAAGCATTTTATGGAAAAAGTTGTAAAAATCGGTTTTTGGACCGCCATTTTGAATCGGTAAAACCGATTATATGATCGTGTTGATCTACCCCAGTTTTGTTAAAAAAATCCACCGCAAAGTGTTTTGTGTGTGTGTGTGTGGGGGGGGGGGGGGGGGGTCATTCGGACACCCTTATACACTAACGGGAGTGGTAAAGACATTTACACTGAAGTGTTCAAGTTAAAACTTAGTTAACTTATACGATTGTAACGACACCATATTTTGAAGATTTTCCTTTCTAGAGCAAAATATTGCAAGACCTTTGTATCTAAGATATATACTTAAGTTTACAAAATATAGAATGGAAAGGGTGGAACATGACTTATTTCACAAGTATTATGCCTATGCATGCAGGTACAATCGTATTAACGCCATTTCAACAGCATGTACTTACGGACTGGAAGACTGTCGCGCAAGAGTGAAACAACTTTATGCAGAGTACATGGAAAATTACACAATGTATAACCCGTGAGTCAAGGAAATCTTGTTGAAACATGTTAAAATGAAATAATATTTTTAAAATGTAAATGTAAAATAGCATTTTGAATCACCTCCTGCTGTGGAGTTTGAGATAACAAATGGATGAGATTATTTTAGTGGGCTGCATGTATCTTAACTGCGTCAGTACGGATATAAGGTATGTAAAGTCATATTAAAAGATCTCATTAAAATCCAGATTTATAACAGGGTCGTCCCAGCAGAAAAAAATAAATCCTGAACAAAGGGTTAATTTTGCGAAACTCTGTCCTGAATGACTAAAATAATATAACTATAAAGTCGAAACAGTAAGCTTACAAATTACAATTAATACCATTTCTCCAGTCATGCATCATTGAACACCATTGCTTTGAAAATGCCATGTCAAAACTCACTTGTGACAGTTGGGGCATAAAGATAAGTTTTGAAAATGAGCATGTTACTTCAGCAAGAAATGAAGGACAAGTAAGACAGAAAATTGCTGATACTGCTTGCCTGCTTCGGAAGACCGAAACAATTTATTTGCTGAGTTGCACTGTGCGCAAATTTATGATATTTAGCAATGCGTAAATCTTAGATAAGATGAACTGGAATATATTGGGTATCTACTTTGTCTTTCAAGCTAAGGTGAAGCTACCTATCCTACCCACCTGCTCATACACTAAGTTCACATCACAACGTTTATTCCCCATCTCAAGCCAATGTTCACATATTTAATAACTACCTTGTCTCCTACCGATAGGCGACGCTGCCATCCTACCACCTAGTGACGCTCCCCCCAGTAGGGTAATACAATTCAATAACTACCCTGTCTCCTAACGCTAAGGCGACACTGCCTATCCTAACCACCTGGTGACGCTACCCCAGTATGGTACACAATATTATTATTATTATTATTTTAATGATTTGTCTGACTACAAGTGCATCAAATTTGGCATAACTATGGAGGCGGACGCCCCTCGCAGCTCTCAGGTGAGAACGCAGTACGCATACCTGTTGAGCTTGATTTGAATAAAGTGCAACTATAATATCGTAAGTATAAGTGCAAACTTAGAATACAATTCATTTATCCATGGTATCAACTGGAAGTTGATGATTTTCAACTTTCGCTAACCAGGCGAATTGATGCCTGTAGAGCCTATTAAGAAAGTCTTATTTCCTGCACAGCGTATAATATTCACAAATTTCTAAACGTTATTTAAAAGATGATATTGCAAGCTTGAATAAAATGTCAGATTTGTAAATGAACAAATATCTCCCAAAAGGAAATTAAAAGTGACGCACCACTAACCCGCATAGAATTTAGAGGTATAAGGCCCTAATATGGGAGTGGTGGGAGGATAAATTTAACGGTCTAACCCCGAAGCGAGCAGGCAGCGATGTGAATAGATAACCCGCGAAGCACAGCAAACACAAACGCACAAAGGGACGCAATTTGATTGGCTGAACGGTGAATGGGCCAAAAGTGCATTGAGAGCACAATGAAACAAAAACGAAGGGTGCAACAGGCAATGATACAGGGTGATCCGAGAGTGAGCGGTAACCACCACTAAACAATTGGGGAAGGAAAGGCCAGTTCGTGCGAATTAAATCCGTTTTCTTTCACATGTTGCAGAAAACGTTATTTTAAAATAGTCCTTACCTGTAATCATGCACTATACATTTTCCAGTCCTGCTCCCCTCTTTCCCGATACAAAGTCCTGCAACGACGTTTGCATGTCAGCCACAGCCCGTCTGATAATTGCAGGATCACCACGAAAGACTTTCACCTCATATTGAATGCGGGTTCGCAAATCCTGAAAGTTTACGCGTGGACTGATGTAAAATTTGTTCTTCAAAATTGACCCTAAGAAAAAGGTCACAAGGTTCATAATCAAATGACCTGCCAGGTCATTCCACAGCATCCCACAGCATGATTCAAGGCTAACACATAATCAAGTAGGCGGTTTCTTACAGCAATAGGTCTGTGGGCAGCAGGGCAGGTGCACCATCCTGTGCGCCTCCACATGTCGAATATACCATTTGTTTGACACATAATCATGGCCTTTCAGGTTCAGGCACAGCATCGTGGTTAATCATCTCGAGGATTAAGCTTGCCCATTGGCATTCGTTCAAGAAGTTTAGGCCCAATAAGCATTCCATTGCCAAAGAGAAGTATTAAGAATATGTTTCTCTCGACTTATGTTTCTACAAAGTTGAAACTTGGAGGGTTCCCAGCTGGTGCATACTCAACGTTTGTGGTTGTTAACCTCGCCAATCATAAAAAAAAATGTCGCCAATCGTGAAATGCTCAGAAATCTCGCGTCTCTCTGACATCGATTCAATAGTCACTCTACTCTTCTTCTGAAGTCATCGTGCTGAAGTTGGTGGCGAATGCGCTTTCTGTATGGATGGAAGTTGAGGTCAATTTTTATTATACGGTTGAAGGGTGAAATGGGAGAGTACAAGTCTAACGAACACGCTTTGTTAAGTTTGTAAGCCGCACCAAGTTGGTACTTAAATGCTTTGACCATTGAACTGACCTTATTCCTCAAGTAAATTCTTATTACATAAGCTAACGATGATAAAAATTAATCTGGCCGTTATTTTTCCACCTGTTTGGCATATCAGTAAATAAGCATTCCACATCACACAAACAGATTTAATGTCATAAGTGAGTTTTGACAAGTCATTTTGAAAGCCATGGTGTTCAATGAGGCATGAGTGGAAAAATACTATTAAGATGTCATTTGAAAGCGTGCTGTTTCTACGTTATAGTAAAATAATTATTATATTCATACAACGCACAGTTTCGACAAATTAACCCTTTGTTTCAGGTTTATTTTTTTCTGGGTGCTCTTTATAAGTACGTGACCACCGAGTAAGTTTTGTCACAACTAAGCGCACTAAGAGATTTCTTAGTATATAGGCCAGAAGTTTCTTAAAGCCCGAAAGTAGGCGCTAAATCGAGTACTTCATACACTCTAAAATATTGTCAATTGTAGAGTATTAGTTGGAATTATTTCTTTCGTGTGAATTTTTGCAGTTAATTGAATAATTGAAAATTCATAACGTATAATAATGTTGATATTCTTTCAAAATCGAATAAGAGCTCCACTTTTAAAGTGAATTATAATAGGCCTGGAAACTTGGACATAAAAATTACAGCATTTTGCGGTATTTCTAAATTACAGCAACAACTGTCATTTCCTAAGCCTTTTCACAGAATTATTGTAAATTGCGCTGTAATTGTTTACAGTATACCTGAGCAGATAATTATATATTGCAGAGCTTAAACTGAAATAATGCTTCTCATGATCCACAGAATTACACCTAATCTGAAGTCAATTGTTTACTGTCATGGTATCAAAGAAGGTGGTCAGCGAGAGTGGGACTTTGGCCTAGAACGATATATAGAAACGACTTCCTCGTCAGAGAAAAATACCTGGCTTCTTGGTCTATCCTGCAGCGAAGAACCGTGGATACTTAGTGGGTATGTAATACGGTTTTAAAATCAAGGCAGTACCCAATATCTGCAAAACGCCTCAATGTTCATAAGCTTGATGTTTTGTCATTTTACTCGTATTACTTGTCTTTGTCGTAACTGAAGTCCAGTGCATATTTGGCTACTCACACTTTACAATTTCTTTAGTACAATGGCAATGTCATATAGATGTTACCTCTGGAGTGACCAGAGGGAAAGAACTGCTGGAAATCGCCCCGCCCCACCCCTGCATGTTTTCTGGGTCACTATACCATTGGTTACGTAGCGGCAGATAGAACGAGAGTTTCTATATACCTCAGCGGTCCTGTCACAGAATAATGTATCAAAGTCCTAGAAAAATAACAACATTTAAAATCGAAAAAGGAAAAAGGACCAAAGTTGTACAGGGGTCAAAATAAAAAAATGTTATGAAAAACCTATACCAACTTCTTCATCTATCATGAAGGTTTAAAAAAATGCCATATACGCGGCAATTGATTTCGGGATATTAAGCTCATACCGGTTCAAGTTCAACCTGGGTATTTTTTTAGAGTGCTCCGATTTTCATCGGAGCACAACTTTCTCAAATTTGTTTGTCTGGTCTAATCCTATTATATATGGTAATTTGGCTCAAACTTTTATATTTCAGTAATGTAATTTGTTGGTAAGAATTAAGGACACCATAGAATAAGACTTGAATAAATTACTCTTTTAAACTCTAATTATTTATCTTCTCAATGATAAAAGGGGTGCAAATATTATATTTTCCGCTACTATGGGACTATATGGCACTATTGTGAGAAAAAAATCGGGTCATACTGAAACATTTGCCTCGGGATGATCTTGGACCTTGTTGCGCTATAACGATTAAACTATACCCGCAGATAGGGCAAACTATACCTTTAAAATCCTTAGGCTATTACAAATGTTGGTATAGATTTACACTTTCCTGATGTACCCTGTTCTCTCCCATATTACAGTTTTCAATAGTTTTCCAGCCGGACATCGTGAGGCAAGGTGATGCACCTAATCTCATTGGTAACGTAGCACAAAATTATGCGGGACGTGCACTCGCATGGGACTTCCTAAGAGAACACTGGAAGACACTCAAAGACTAGTACGTATATTACTTCCACCAAAGTCTTTTAATATAGAAAGTTTGAAAAAATTTTATTATTGTTTTAAAGTTGATTTGTTTTTTTCGTTGTAAGTTGTGTTAAAATCTCTGTTCAAAATGATGCATTCATAGCTGGTTAAGTAACCAAAAACTGGCATTGAAATATAATAGGGTCTATGTCTTACTATTTTTTTAATTTTTTTATTGTTGATAAATTTTTTCTGAGCATATCTCCCAGAGGACTGCCAAATCGTTTATCACACATTTTTCAATGGGAATGAATTTGGCCATGAAGACGAGGTTAGAACGAGTTTGGGGTTTATTCCGTATTGATAGTGGTTTCCCGTAGTAAATGGATGAAAAATCCTTTGTAAGGGAGTAGAAGATGACGACGGGGTTCAATAGGGGTTCGAAAGTAGGTGTGAATCAAATCTATTTTAAGTATAAAGGCTAATTCATTACATTTTTTACGTTTATCTGCAGTTTACGGGAATGCTATTTGGGATATAAGCATCCGTGGATACAACTGAGCTTTCAATACTGAGTTCGATTTAAAACAGGTACATGTGCTTTGTTCACTATTAGCATTATAAGACCGTATTCATAGCCAAGCATATGGTGGACAGATAGACGCATTCCAGTACTACACATTCACCTGTCAATGATCCCTCGCTAAAGTCGCTAAACATGGATCGATTGCTTTAATGTATTGTAGTCCTGGAATGTATGCCCCGATGTATGCATCTGTCCCCGAACTGTCTGGTGCTGACGTCATATTGAATACGGTCTATTAACGTTATCTTATTCTATCAAATGGAAAAGAGTACGTTTGTTGATTTTTGGTAAAACTAATGTTTGTTATTTAATAATATTGGATTTATTCCAACGTCATATGGGGAAAAACCATTTGTGGTCGTTTTGACTGAATGACCGAACGGAAAGAATTGGCCCCACTTTCCTTTATAGAAATTATCTCCTGTTTCTAACCTGACCTGAACCAGATTTGAGTACACCCCAAAGGCAGTTTTCTTGTGAACCTTCTACCATGTTTATTTGCGTATTATGTGGTCCTTTGATTTTATTATTTGCCCTTCCTATCATCCAAGCATATATTTTCATGGTTCAACAGAACATTTCGTTTTATGCAGGCGATTCATTTGTACTCTTTTGCAATGGTATGTTGTTCTGAAAGATAGGCCTGGTCAAGTTAAAGCCACAATCTGTTTCTAGACTTAAATCGGATTTCGACTTTAATTATTAAACAAAGCAGAAAAATATCCTTCTGATAATACGGCATGTTAGGCTTAACCACTTACAGCGGGTCTTTACTACAACAACCCCGTTCATATACAGCAGTGGCAAGAGAAATCGCTTTATAGGGCCTTTAAGTCCTACTGTCCTCCTATGCAATCGCTCTCTATAAGAGTTACACTTGACCTCACTTGGCAGACACCATAGGAGCCAGGGGTTTTCAAATAACGCCATAGGAAATGCGCAATAGACCATTTGCACGATCCCCGAAATGCATCTCATTGGTGCCCATTGTCCATCCGGGAACTGTACCAGAGGTCATGTTTACAAAAAATTGATGTTCGTTCGCGTCGCCGAACAGTGCCTAAAATTACAATACAAAGTACCTTTTCACGTGAAGTTCATCTTACAAAAATGTAGAAGAATATCTATGGAACAAAAATCAATCGAATGCACTGGTGTTGAAATTAACGACAAAACGTGATATTTTTCGATCGTACTGTGCCCTACTTGTCACCTGACGGACTATTACACAACTATAGTGCAACGTCACAGATAGGGTAAGTTTTCTGGTATTTTCGTTACGCTCCTAACCGTATGTTTTTAGCCAACTTGAGGCTGGTGAAAATTCCCGGATGGAAATGGGCACCGAATGAGATGCATTTCGGGGATCGTGCAAATGGTCTATTCAGTAATGTGCAGTTATCTTCAAGGCTAACCGGAAGAAATCAGTCGCTAATCGGCTAAACAAACCGTGTAAACAGATGTCACATGTCTATATGCCAAAGTTGGATCTACGTATTTATCCGAAGGATCGCTATTTCGAAGGTTCGTTTATCCGAAAATTCGTTATTCCGAAGTTTTATTTATCCGAAGGTGCGTTAATACAAAGGTTCATTTATCCGAAAAAGAAATAAGGTTCGTTTGCCTGAAAATTAAATATAATTCGTTTAGCTTATTCCATTTTCGGATCAACGAACCTTATTTTATTTTCGGATCAACGAACCTTCGGATAAACGAACCTTCGGAATAACACAACTTTGGATAAATGAACATTCGGTATAACAAACCTTCGGAATATTTAAGACAAAAATGTTCGGATTAACGAACCTTCGGAATAACGCCTACGTATAGGTATAGGAAATTCCCGTGTTCGGATTAACGAACCTTCGGATGAACGAAGCTGCGGAATAACCAACCTGCGGAATAACGAACCACCAAAATATCAAACAAAAGGATGGAAGAAAACTCGTGATAACCACTAAAGAACCTGTAACAATTAAACCCACTGTAAAATTCTTTGCCTGCATGATCCTGGTCAGAGAGCATTTATAGACCGTATTCAATATGACGTCAGCCACCAGACATGTTGGTGGACAAGATGCACACATTCCAGGACTACAATACATTAAGCTGTCAATCGATCCATATTTAGCGATTGCACAGGGATCCAGTGGCGTAGCCAGAGGGGGGTGGCAGGGGGGCACGTGCCCCCGACCGAGATGTTTTGTTGGTACATAACGGTCCGTCGGTACATTTGTCTAAAAACCTGTAAGCTGTTTTTTTCGCGCGTTGTGCATGATTGAGTGGTCAATACTACTATCCTGAAGTAGATCTTTGCGTTGGCGAAATTTTTTTATTGTCCCCCTCCCACCTCCTTCCCCCTCCTCAGAATTTGGAGGCGACGGTAAAAAAAATTGGAATATATTTTTTGTCGGTACAACACACGTGTCGGTACATTCACAAATCTGTTCCCCCTCGTCAACAAAATCCTGGCTACGCCACTGCAGGGATCATTGACAGGTGAATGTATTGTAGTACTGGAATGCGTCTATCTTGTCTACCAACATGGCTGAATACGGTCTATAGGGAAAATATGATGTGAGGGTGAATGAAATGAATGCATTTTGCGGGACAAGCTTTAATACGGTAATATCATTCGCTGTAGAAGTGCCACGAAATACGATTCGTTGCCCAGGTGTCATATAATACAGTGTCCGTGTGACTGAATGTCCTACCACCCATCTGTCTATTGTGTTCTCCATTGAGTGCTGTATGCATTATTGTTTCTAGCAAGTGTCTGTCCCTTGAGACTCTAGAGCTACTCCACATGCAATAAATCTTGGTTAATGGTCTTAATTGGTTACTTCCCAAATACTGCTTTTCAGCGGTTAGAGCCGACATTTTCACAAGCCTTTTCCCGTTATTCTACACATAATGAAAAGTTTGAATTCCCCGCTATAAGCCTTGTGATTTGTTTGCACCGATTAATGGGCAACGTATCTCCTTCTACAGTAGCTACTAAAATTTAAAAAGCCGAGTCTGAAGTCTTATCTTTATGACTAATACGCAGCACGTACACACTTCTTCCAATACAATACACAAATGAAGAGCGCCGCTCATTACTCTCATTACTGAATGGTGACGTCATATTTGTGATACAGCTTGGGGAGATCTTGGAAATTCTGCAACCTGTGTTCATGACGTTCGAGAGACTTTTTTAAACCTCAGGTGGTCAAAATTATATGCGCAATGATAATGGGAAAATCCGGTATGGTCTCGGCTATCAGAAGCTGAAAACAGAATTTAAATAAAGACTTTCCGTTGTTAAATGTTGGTGTTGTTTTTTATGTTAGTATCGTTGCGCCATGAGTCAATCCCGGAAATTGAGGGTTGAAAAAGTACTCCTAAATAATCGTAGATTGTGCGCGATATAATGTGACTAGTCAGATGTACTATCTGTGTCGGTATTACTTTGATCATTCCTGAACCCACAGTGTCATCATTGCAAGGTGACATTTACTTTTAATAAGGTGACAATGGCAATATGCATGGCTATTTCCGGCAGTGGAACCAAGTTTGAACTGTGAAATGCAATGGGAGTATTGATTGCTGTCATAATTATATGCGCGAGACCGTGTTTGTGGGCGCGGTCAAGCATGGTTTGCATGACACGTACAATGTACACACATGATATTTACTGCATTCGGCCTGTCAGTCACCCGAATGTACTACACATGCACGAATTGCCATCGGTGATTAGCGTCGGTGACTTGTCACTAGAATCTTCTTTACAGGCTTCAATAGAGAGGTTTGTTTGTGCGCATGTGTACTCCTATCACCTGTGCACATTGGATCCTCTACCAAGGTATCTATACACAAAAATCGTTAAAACGAAGTATCAAATAAAAACGTATTTTAAATCAGTTTTGTTTAATTCTTCTTTTGTCGTGACAGCTCTTAGAATTTGGTGAAGGTAAAGATCTTGGAGGTGCTATTAAAACATATCAGCAGCAGGTTGAAAAAGTCAAGGCAAACATTAAATGGATGGCAAATAACGCCGAGGATGCTGCAGAATGGTTGCAAGGGCAGGTGTCGTGATGGTGGAGATAACGGCCCTCTTTCTATAATTATACGCAATTGTATCATAAACTTGATTTATTCGGTCAATGTCCTGGATAACCCAAGAAAGCCTCTACAGGAAGCTTATTTCCATTAGGTCTATTTAACGGGATGATATTGGAACAGCCAAGTAATTAAATAAACCTGAATCGTCTCTGCGACATTTGACTTTGCATATTATGAAGCCTGTAAATTGATATTGGGAAAGAGATTAACTTCTTGCAGCAGGTGAAATACTTTCCAGGTTCAATGGTTAATCTAATCGAAGTGAAGTTAAGGAATTTAGCATGTTGGTAAAAGATATCAGCTCAAACAAATGAAAGTGATCTGTTGGAATTAATTAAGTGAAATAATAACATCGTAAGTGATCGTAAGTGATCGTAATATAGTAACGGTTAACGGTTAGCTTTCCCAGAGCTAACCCGAAACCAGAACCCTAAACCTAAGCCTAAGTTAAGCTAGGGGGAACTATTATTGATTTAATATTTACGAAGTATGTAAATAGTAGTTTTAAAAATAACTTTCCTTTCTGATTGTTATACTTAGATGGACTTTTATCCCCTTGGCTTGAAAAGCAGAAGGGGATTGTGCGAGAGTGCGCATGTCTGTATGTATGTGTGTTCCAGTTTGATTATGTTTTCGTGTGTGTGTTCCAGTTTGGTTAGGTTTTCGTGTGTGTGTGTGTTCCATTTTGGTTATGTTTTCGTTTTTTCAGGTCTTCGAAAAGTTGAAGTCCGATGTAAAACAGACTTGGGGTTAAGGTACAATAGGGGTTCCTTCATGTGGATGATGTCAAAGGTCATGGACCAGAGTCAAAGGTCATCTAAGGTCATGTTCTATACTTCCAACTTGCCAGGGGGATGACGCAAGTTTACTAGCTGTATTTCTTACCTGTACAAAAGCCTGTGTATGTTTTGAATTTGAAATTTGATACAGCTCTTTAAATAATTAGTGTTTGAGCTAAGAAATGGTTTGTATGCTATACACAATTCATCTTAGTTTCTAAATAGCCACTGTGACCAACCCCTGAATATATATTTCTTGTATGTATATATTAATTAAATCGTGTGCGTGTATGAAAAATAATTTGATACATTGCGTGTGTGTGAAAAAATTAATAATAAAAATAATTAAGCCATCTTAAAGCCACATATCTCCTCTTTCCAACAATAGGTAATTTGTTCATGTGCGGTCATGGGTAACCGAGTAATCATTGTTTTTGCACAATGGGACAAATTGAGCTTGGGACCAAGTTTCAAGTAATGCTAACACAAATCCTATTCAATTTTCCCTCTCTTCTCACTTCAGTCATGCAAGTGAGTGGGTTTGTATTAAAACTTGGTCCCAAGCTGACGCTGTCCCATTGTGCAAAAACAATGATTAATCGGTTATCCATGACCGCACATGAATAAATTACCTATCATTGGAAAGAGAGGATTTGTGGCTTTAAGATGGTACTATAGTAGATTTCCAAAAAAAGTCAGACCCCCTTAAAAGTTTTAGGTCTGTCCATTCACCGTGGGAGGTAAGAGGAATTATTTTAATGACCACAGGTAAAAAAGTTTATGATACTCATACAATATATAGTAATGTAGCTAGTAAATAAATGTTGACCAAAATACATTATTGCACATCTAAGATAGATGGATGTGTCAATTGAAGTATCAGGATGAAAACACTGCCAGCATTTATTTCATTAAACGTTATTTGGACATAACTTATATTTGATACTGCAAAAATATCATTCCTTATCACAGCATTGGAGAAATAATACATTCTTATGCCGATGTAAACATAACACAACTAAGTTTTTATTTGGTCATCAAAAACTGGGCCAACCTTGTATTAAGATATTAGCGTAAAACGGATTTGACATCCCGATCAACAAGGGCATAGGTCCTTCAATCATTACTATTGTATAACTGAATGCATCAGTTTCCAGAAAGCCGATTCTGTACAGGAACTTAGTACCATGGGAAACGATGTGTTTTGTAATGGCAACAAAGGTCTAGTCTCTGCATGGCCGGAAATGGAACCCGTTATTAATATCACCGCGTCCCAGTATGTACGGAGTCTCACGTAAGTTGAAATATACTATTATAGTTAATTTTGGAATAATTTTACACAATTACAACAAATATTGGGGAGAAGTTTAGTTGCGTTTTTATTGATACACCCTGTATAAAACTAACGCTTTACAACAAGCATAACTAATTTGATTGCCAAGCTTTATGGGGACTAGTGGGTTAGAACGTCTTAGAAGATGTTCACAGTCAGAGAACAATAGCACGGTATCTCATCTTGATCATTCTACGAACTATACACAGTTTCTCTGTTTACAATGGAAGCAAGATGTTTGCACATATATGTCTCAATATTTCAAGTAGCAATAAAATTACTGTAATTTCTTTGTCAGAGCACGGCAAATGCAGGATTTGGAGTTTCAACGAACGGAAAGTATTGCGACATTTCCAAATAGTCGTTGCATGTTTTGTTGCATCATGGGAAATTTCCTGAGGATAAATTAGGCTACAAGTTCGGCTACAAATGTAGACCACTGATCTCTATACAATGGATTGGCTACGCAACAGTAACTGTATATTAGATAAATGAAGAAACCGGTGGACATCTTGGTCTACCACTACAATGTACCCAGGGGGCAAACCCTAGTATTTCATTGCAAACTGCCATCTCATGCTATAAAAACGTGTCCTATCTGGGTAGCTTCTATGGGCCATAGGTAACATTCCTAGGGTGGACACGTTTTTCAATCACCTGCACGGGGGGTGTTACAGGGGGGTCAATTTTAACCCCTCCAGATCCTATTTCCACTAGGTAATGTTGCATGTACAGCAAATGATACACAAATTATGATAATTTGTTATGAATATAACATTAGTATGATGATGTCTACTAATTTACTAAAGTATGTAGGGGTCAGGTGTGTGGGGGTGGGTGGGTGGGGTGGGGTGGGGAGTTGGGGAATTTGGTAGGCCTACACATTTATGGCATGTTTGGTATCATATTTCACCAAATGTTGCCAGGTTTAGTATGACATATATATATTAATCCTAAATATTCATTCTGTGTTCCTGTAGGTATGGAACAAGTAGGGCTTTTAGGTTTTGTGAGACCATATAGTACAGTCAAGCCCACAGTGTAAAATATTTTACCACTTTTTTATGGAATTATTCTGGAGTTATATGGAGTTATTTGTGATATCTAGGGTGTATATCGCCACACTACTTGAATGATCGTCTCTTCCGAACATATCACCATGAACCCTTTACGAACCGTGTCCTTAGCGTGAAAGGAAAAGGGTGTATTTGAACAGCAGATTTAAGGATTTTTGTTACTACAATCTCGGTCGAAATGTGTTGGAACACGACTGCTCTTTTTGCCCCGATTATTTGCCGTATTTCTCTTAAAGAGATATATAGGAAATCATGTCAACTTGGGTTGGGAGGCTTGGAGCATTCTCTATCCATACACCCCTCCCTATCCCCACCAATCAATGTTGGGTTCTTGTAGGGTGGCAAGAACAAAATTTCAGGGTTCAACATTGTCCAGGAGAGGAGGGGGGCATTTTGAGTAGGCCTATGAAAGTGTTCCAACACTTTTGGCGGAGATTGTAGTTTTTCACAGCAGTCATTTTTACAGATAACATTTTTGGGTGATTTCATGCATCTAAATTTTCAATAGTACTGTTTTAAATGTCAATCAGTCACTAACATCGAGTATGGCCATCCTTGGCATGAATCAATGCGTCAAGACGTCGCAATATACTGTCCACAAGGTTGTTTATGATGTCAATGGGCAGATCGTCGCATTCGTTGGTCAGAGGCTGAGCTAACTCCTGTAGCGTTTGAGGAAGATTGTCCCTGTAATTGATGGCCTAAAGCATCCCAGCATGCTCGATAGGGTTCAAATCAGGGGAGATATCAGGCCATGGTATCTGCTCCACCCCCTCTGCCTCAAGAAATTGTCTCACTACAGCGGCCCTGTGCGGCGTGACATCATTGTTTACATAAACCCTTCTTGCATGCAGCAGACAGTGGTTTTCCAGAATTTCCAGGTACACGACGGCGGCCATGTTTCCATCTGGCACCACCAGTGATGTTTTTCCTCCATAATGAATACCGGCCCATACCATCACTGAGCCGCCACCACAATGAGTCGATTCCTAAATACAGTCATCCCGGATGTTCTCACCACGTAATCGACTAACCCTTTGTCTTCCATCTTGATGGTCAAGGATGATGCGGCTCTCGCCAATAAACACAACATTTCGCCAGTGTCTGAACTGTAATCTTTTGTACTCCCTAGTCCAGCGAAGTCGAACTCTGTGGTGAATAGTTGGGCGTGGACATTTGGTCATTCGTCTTGCACGGCACGGTAACCACGTTAAAACAATCTCCGATTTACAGTTTGGAGGGAAACGTTAATTCCATAGTGTCTTCTCCACAAACGACAAAGACGGCTCGTTGGCATTTTCCAGGCTCTTCGGCACAGATTAAGCAGTCGGAGATCATCTCATCTGGTAGTCAATCGTGGGCATTCCGAAGATTTTCGTGGCCTCAAATGACCCACCTCTCGATGGTGTCTTAGGATTTTACAAACCGTACTCTGCGATATCCCGAGGAAATCAGCGACTCTGGCTTGTTTGTACCCTTCCCGTCAGAGTGCAAGTACTCTTCGGTGTACTGACAATGCCGTTGGATGAGGCATAGCCTAGGAAACCTCTGTGTCAGTTTTTATTGTAAAGGTAACAACCAACACTGAAAAAATTAGGCTCCTTGCACACTGGCTTGGAGCAGGGATAAGGAACAAACAACAGACGTCTGACATTTTACAGTTCCCAACAAAAGGCATTGTTACATAATTCAAAATTATGCATGGATTCGCTTCATCTGGGTAGTTGGGACTCATGTAATCATTCACCTACTCTTATATGATTACTGAGGCGTTCAAATAGAAATACGTTTTACGATTGGGTCTGAAAAGAATATTCAAACTTTAAATATGAGCAACAGTGTATAAATCCACAGTAAGGTGAGACAAGCTTTATCGGTTTATCACGGATGAAGTTTGAAAGCCAGTAAAAAATAAAATAATGAGGGGTGTGCAGTGAATTGTTTTTTGTTTCATTGTGAAGGGTAATGCCAAGTACGTTGGAACTTATTAGTTTGGTTACCATGGTTTCCTACTAAAAATCCATAAAATGTTCAATATCACGGACGGACGAGATAAAATTGGGTTTTGAACCTTTTGGTATTCTTTCATCATTTCTGTCTAAACCACTTGACATTAGTTAATACTTTCAACCACAACTTAGTTGGCTTCTGTGTCAGATGGATCCCTAACATCCCTAGAGGAAAATCTGACGATCACCGCAAAAAAGGGAGGTAGTGTTAGTTCTAGGGGCAACAGACCTGTGAGTGGGGTTTTGAAAAAAGTTGAAACATGGCATAAAACTAGGTAAAAAGGTAAAAAACAAGCTGAAAACGAAAGAAAAAGCTAAAATTTTGACTCTTTGAAAGCATGAAAAAGAGCTGAAATCTCAGTATAGGCTTGAATATTGATGACAAAAAATAATATTCACAAAATTATTGTAATTTATTTTCAATTTAAAGTTAAACAATAAGATCAGAGAAACTTCTATGTGTCCAAAAGTATCCTGATGACCACCGAGGTTGACCTGTAGAAGTGAAATACCAGTTGAAGAGCTCCGTTCCACAATTAAGGAAGCGGATACTAGGCTTTTGCTTCATTTTATGTTACCCGAGTGGAAGGCATAAAGCGAGCAGATATTTATGCCAATGACACTGATGTATTAGTATGCGGTATCTGTAACTACCAGACTTAATTGATGAAATGGAGTTCTAGATTAATATAAGATATAAGAAGGGAGGACCTTTGATGAAGACTCACGCGTGCTATCTGCCTATACAATAAATAGCTGGCCAGGCTAGAAATATCTGCAGCCCTCCCACTACTCCAAAGTCTCAGTGGGCGTGATATAGTTGTGTTGAAGATTAAACACAATGCATTTAATTAAGTTAACTTTCCATATGTTGATAAATGGGAAAGGAATCACATTCAATTTTAAAATTAAATTTCCTCACCAATTTGGAACCAAACCTTAATGATATTTTGATCAAATTTTACTCAAGTGACCCCCTCACCATTGACCCCTCTTATAGTCCCGTGCCCATATTTAGTTACGTGTCCACCCTGGGTGTTTATTTGAGCCATCTGAACTATTGACATGCATAAGTTTTTTATAGCATCGCAAAGCAGGTTCACCTTGCCTGCCCCCTGAATGGCATACCAGGAGACACCTTCTTAACAGAAGTTGCATCTCGGGTGCCCGTTTTAAGGGACTGCATCCTATGCTCAGACAACGTCAAATAAGTGAGCTCACTGAATTTGGCTCATTGTGTACTCGTTGTGTCGCTTATCACATTTCAATGTAACACATGGGTGTAAATTAGCCGGTTCTAAGCCCTGATTGGCTCTTTTGGGATTACCAATATGGGCGTCGTGGGCAAATACGGGGGGGGGGGGGGGTATTGTGGTGGTGGTGGTGGTGGTTGTGTGGTGGTGGTGGTGGGGCGGTGGTGGTGGTGGTGGCGGTGGCTGCGGCGCGCGCGCAGTGGGTGTGTATACTTTGGCAACTAAATCCTTTAGTTGCTCTGTCCGTAGTAAAAAACGTTTCAAATATCAAAATAGACAGTATCGGGGTGGGGGGGCACTTGTATTCATATGTGGATTGATGCGTGAAAAAAAACCGCGTAAAAAGGGTCCTCTTTTCCAACATGCGATGTACGCGCGTATTTAGGTTTCAAAAACATCAAAATTTGGGAAAAAGTTATTTTTTTCCAAACCATGAATTGTGATGTACGTGTAATACTCAAATTAAGCAGAGATCAAAAAATATATATTGTAAGCAAGGCAAAACTAATAGGGTATATTAATGACACAGTGCATTCTTACTTGCTTCGGGTAGCAAAACTTACAAAAATACATTCTTTTATTGTACGTCAAAAATCCAAAAATTGCTTGTTTAGGGTATTTTTTGTCGTTGGAAATACTTGTTTAGGTGCATTTTGGAAGTCATGTTCACGCATCATACCACCTTCGAATAAAAGTGGCCCCCGGGAGCTATGCACAATAACTTTCTTTATTACGTACTAAAAGTGGCAAGAAGTATGTAGTTTCCCAATACCTAATAATTAGGGTGCATAATGTAAGTGCTGGAAAGTCCTTCATTACCTCAGAGGGAGTGAGCATCAATAATGTCATAGCATTAGAAATATATAAGATTCCGTTATTTTCTATCTGTTACGTACTTGAGACTGATTTTGGCCACCTTCTTGTAAGCGAAAATGTGAGCCCAGTACATGTCAAATTGTTACATTAGGTTTAATTACCTACGGTCCCCTTACACCATTCATATAAGTCAAATGCTTCTCACCTTCTCAGTTTTCTCCCAGGTTACGTTACGTTTCTTCTTCTGGTATTGCTGTAGTTTTAAATATTGTGTCGTCGCTACGGTCTTCGAGTTATCCATTATGACCGCTGCAATCACCGCCGGAGTTTTCCTCAGTCTCGTTGAGATCTTCTTTAAAGACATTCCCCTCTATACTTGTCTTTCAGATTTAAATCTCACAACGCGGATTTATAGAGTTCACTTGTATGTCAAAGGAGAGGAAGGAGAGTAGGGTGTTGTATGGGGGAGTTTTTCTTTGTCCTAACTGTCTGCTCCCGACTCATCAATACATTATTGAGCCGTATTCCCCGTGTGCGATTTAGAAGTTTTCATTTGTTCAAGAATTTTACAAGAGCTGATTTGTACTTCTTTGGCATCTTGTTTCGTTGCATAATCCCGTGCTGTAAGAGTCAGGACCGTGACCGGGTCTCGTTTCAATATCACTGCTTAATAAAGATATGATCAGTATAACCTGTACATGTAAGATGCCAACGTCTTCGTCAGATGTTAAACAAATCGAAATCCAGCCCAGTAATTGGGATGGATGGCGGTAGTTTTTTCAAATTGTAAACTGGGATGTCCGAAACTGATAGGTGGTTTTACGAAAAAATGGAAATATAATAAGGTTAAACCTTGGAAGTAACTATCAAATATCCTGACCCCCAGTTAGTGTCGGCGTAAGTACTCTAGCTGCCCACGGTTTTTTGTACCATTGGACCTAAGGTAGGGTGGCCATACACACCCTTATCATCATTGAGCCACCTAAGGCTCCTTGGTGTATAAGACCTGGATGAAAAATCAAATCAATCCTGTACGGAATAAGCATAAACCCCATTATAATTAAATTGAGAAGCTAGCGTGCGGATGTAAGGTCAACGTCCATTGTTCTTCAATGGGGCTTGACCTTGTTTCCCCCTACTTCGGTAAGTAAGCATTAGGACACTCAAAACTATTCCTTATTTTTATCTATGAGCTCCACCATAATTTGCACCAGGTTTTTGTTCAAATCGGTGTAAATTTTTTTTAAGTAAGACCCCTATACAACTGAATTGAGCTTTTTTTATTGATTTTTTGCTGTTTTTAAGCCGAAACTCCAACCTTTCGGCCGTGATAGTAACAAAACTATAACATTTTTTGGAATCCTTATGATTAAGCTATTACTTGGTAATATTGAGTGGATCAATTTCCAAATGTGACCCCTGTTATTGACCTTTGACTCCCGAAAAACCATTTCCCCACCTCCATACAATAATTCCCTTTTTTTTGGTAAATGTTGATACCCAAAATCATTGAAATCGTCCTTCTTTAAAATTTTTTTCACAGATGAAATTTACATTAGGGATACTAATGCTCGAAATTCAGGCCGTGCTTCATGGTTTTTTAAGGTATTTTTGACTCAGACTAGAAGTAACCCCTTAATGCCCTTTGATCCCTATGCCGAGCACAATTTTTGTAAAGGGTCTAAAGCTGCTTCATATACATGAGTCACATGACCATGCAACGTTTCATATAGCAGACATGAATTTTTGAAGAGTTTTTACATCAAGACCAGAAATTGATCAAGACCAGATCAATAATGACCTTTGACTCCCATGCCGAGCATATCTTTGGTGAAGGGTCTCAGGCTGCTTCACATGCATGAGTCAGGTGACCTAGAGCGGGAGCAAGGACTTGGGTCAAACATCATAACCTTATGACTAGACATACAATATGGCATGCATTTCAACATGATTGGAGTAATTTTAAAGTTTGACCCCTGTGTAAACTTAAATTGACAATTTGACACCACTAACTACCTTGCATTGATGTAGAGGGTCCATACTAACTACCAACGGTGTCAAAGCTGAGATGTAGTGGGACATGAACGAACTCCCTAAATAAGGACCCTATGATATTCTGCACCTGCTCCATACCTTGCATATAGCAGATATGAATTGAAGATTTTTCACATTCAGACCGGAAGGGCCAGTGAATGACCCCAGATTGACCTATCGACCCATAACTTTTGTGAAGGGTCTCAAGCTGCTTCATATGCATGAGTCACGTTATCATGCAATGTAATCTGCCATTTTTGCGACCATTTTCAAAATGGCCGCCAAAAATATGTTCCGCCCCTGCTCATTTTTGTATTTATACCCTAGTGATGCCAAATCAACAGAGAAATCTTATTCGCGGTGCTGTGGTCACGGGGGAGCTGATAAAATGTTTTGCCCAATAAATCGCACTGGAGTAACTTTTTTGAATTTTATTTCAGCAATGTAATTTTATTGATGTCCTACTATTATGAGCAATTTTACGGGGGAAAAGGGTCTTCGGGAGAGTGTTTTTTTTTTTTTTTTTTCATTTGTGGGGTGGGAGAATTTGGTGCGTATTGTTATTTTTTTTTTCATTTTGGGTGGGAGACTTTGGTGAGTATTGTAAAACCGGTTTGGTGGGCACGGCCATTTGAATTAGTACAATTGATTTTCATTTTCCCTTTTGTGTCGGGTTGATGTACCAGAGTTTTGGTACAGAGGTTGTCACACCCCTCTCCCTCCACATGCATCACCGGGAGTGCAAAAGACCTTATGCAGTGTTTTCATTACAAACGTGGTAAGTTGAATAGAAAGGAGGTCCAACAATTAGGTTACGGATCTCGGTTACAGCTTGCCAAGCAACAATTTCTTTCATGACTTTTGTTCATATTCTCTTCTTTTTGACTAAATGGCGAAAATACAGTCAAAGTAATTTGGCTCGGGTTTCATTTTATTCTGAACGAGGATAGCTCTTGGAATCTAATCGGGCGGCGATAATGCCTAACAACTTTTCAACTGTATGGGAAATACAATAGCTCTGCATTCCAGATTAAAAAAGATCGGAAGTAATTTGATAAATGCAAACCCGGCGGATTTTTTTTATCAATAGCGCCATAATTTTTTTTGCGAGTCAATGTATCACGTGTACACCCGTTGGTCACTGAATTCATAAGAAAAAGGGGAGATGGGACATCATTTAAATCATTGGTCAAGAAAAACATACTCGCAAAAAACGTGTATACTTCCCCATAACCCAGGAAGCTAGCACACATTTGTAACACATATTCAAGTACAAAAGGTGTGCGTGATTAAATCTGTTGACAGACTGTGACAGGAACCCCTAAAAAGTGATTCTTAAATGCTGCAAGTGGTCCTCAGAGAGGTGGCCAAAACAAAAGTTTGTACAGGGGTCAAATTTTTAATTGATCCATCAGTTTGAAAAGACACCATGTATGTGTCTAACCATAAGGATTCAGAAAAGGTATAGTTTGTAATATGACAGCCTAAATTTCAGGTTATAGGCTAAAAACAGCAAAAATTCAATAAAAAGGGTCAATTGCAGTTGTACAGGGGTCAAATTGTAAAACTGCCGATTTGGATAAAAAAATGGTGCAAATTATTGGTGGAGCTCATAGGATAAAATTAAGGAATAGTTTTGAGTGTCTCAAAGCTTGCTTGCTTAAGAACGTAGGGGGTAACAAGATCAAGCCCCATTGAATGCAATGGACGTTGACTTTGTGCCCCCCTACAATCGGAAAATAGCATTTAGACATTCAAAACTAATCCTTATTTAATCCTATGACCTCACCAATAATTGCACCATTTTTATCCAAATCGGAGGCACTTAAAATTTGACCCCTGTACCCCAACTGAAAATTGACATATTATTGATTTTTGCTGTTTTTAGCCTATACTCTGAAAACTTAGGCGGTTACATATTACAAACTATACCTTTTCTGAATCCTTGGGGTTAGACACATAACATGCGTGTGCTTTCAACATGATTGGATAAATTAAAATTTGACCCCTGTACAAACTTGTTTTGGCCCCCTCTCCTTAAGGCACCACTTGCGGCACTTAAGAAATCACGTTTCAGGGGTCGAGTCAGTCTGTCCTCATATTTAATCACTCAAACCTTTTTGTACTTGAGATGAGTGTTACAAATGGGTGCTAGCTCCAGGGCTACCAGGGTTGTGCCACCTTTGTAAACGTTATGATATCTGGCCGCTTGTCTAATATTGGAAATAAATAAATGAATTAATTAAATTAAATTTAAAAACAAATATGTGATAATTTTCAGCTTTGAGGTTTATAAGGGCTTTGTTAATAATTTCCAGTCCCATCCTCATATAAGCCAATCATGATTAGCACTTTACCAGGAAACTTACTTTCCTTTTCATTATTTATTTAGTTATTTTGATCTATTCAATAGGGTTTATTCATATTATTTTGCTGATCGAGTGCTTGTCTATTCTTTGTTCCCTGATTATAAAAAAAAACAACATTCTACCAAGGTATCAAGATACATTTATACATTTGATAAAAATGAAAAACCGTATTCACTGTCAGTATACTTATATTGATTATTGATACGTCCTTTGCTCTAATAATTGGGGTCCGTTTCACTCAAAGGCAATATCAGTGATTTGCTAAATGAGAAAATGAAAAAAAAATAAAAAATCAGATTTTTGCATGTCTGTAACAAGAATAGGTATCCAAATATAACCTACAAGTTATAATAAGCCCAAAAGCAACATAATAAGAACAAAACCGGGTATTTTAGTCATTACTGTCCGTACGGACGCTTACTACAACACGTAATTCAGTGGAAATGTATATCTTTGAACACTGCCGTTCTCTTAATTTTCTGTCATTTTTTTAAGTTTTAAAAAAGGAAAGAGTTCCATATGCACCCCCTTCAAAAACAAATTCTTTTTATTTATGGCCTTACACTAACAGATACCCTAACCCTAAGGCCAAAAATATAAAAGAATTTGTTACATGTAGAACTTCGAAGAGGGGTACATTCCTTAAAGAATAACTTACGAGAATTCTACAGATACATCCTTCGCTTTTAAGCTATTCCTACTCTTTTGGGTTAATCACTGATAGTGGCTATAAACATATTTCAAATGTCCGCACCCTCCGTTAATTAAAAATACCATTTTAGTCGTCGTGCAGAAATTCAATCCTCCCAATTGGTGATATAATTTCAAAATTACTGAGAATTATTCAAATTTCATAACAGATTCTGAATGACGAACGAGTTTCGTATATCCTGTCCAATTTCTCTCTGATACGGTTCACTAGTTTTGAAAACAAAGGCTATTATGTAACCACTGTCAAATTACCTCATTCCAAGTTTGCCTTAGATCGTTAAAGCAGGTTCACCTTGAAAAGTTGAATAAAATGTCTATCAGCAACACAAATATTCTGGCACTAATCCTACCTTTTGTTTTTTAAAAACAAATTACTAAAGTATTTGTCGTTATTGTTTTATCAACGGTCTTTTATCGTCTGTACAGTATTTTCCTCTACTCCTATTTAGAATATTAACTTAGCGACTTGGCCAAACTTAAATATTTTATCTCCGGTGTGTCTGACAAATTCGCGTGAATATCACAAAATGCTTCGGAGGGATTAAAAACCAAATGAATGGAAATGGTTGGGGCTATAATTTTAAAATTATTTTTAAAATGTTGAAATGTTGCGATATATTTGTAAGGCCTATCCTTTTCTCCACATATTGTTCAAATTTCATCTGATTTGCTTTACGGAGTTTTAGAACAAAGGTGATTACGTAAGTAAACCACAATTTAAGCCGTTCACAATGACATCTGACAGTGTGTTTGATGTAACTCAAGTTTGATTTTCAGTGGATTATTTGTTTGTTTGTTGTTTCTATGCATTATAATTAGGAAGTCTTCAACATCCATTCATACCATTTCCATTCATTTGGTATTTAATCCCTCCGCTGCAATTTGCAATATTCACGTAAATTTGTCAGACACACAGAAGATAAAACATTTAAGTTTGACCAAGTTACTATTCTAAATATGAGGAGAGGAAAATACTGCACAGGCCATTAAAGACCATAGATAAAACAATGACGACAAATATTTTAGTAATTTATTTTTTTATATTTTAAAAGGGGTGGGCCTTATATACATGATTCTAGCAGAATCTATGACGAAGCGAAACTCAATTCAATACACGCGAGGATCAAGTAAATGATACAACCCGAGAAAGTAGTTAGTTATTTTTAAGAACAAAAGACAGGATTAGTACCAGGAGATTTTTGTAGTTAATCTTGACATTTGATTCAACTTTGCAAGGTGAACCTGCTTCAACGGTCTAAGGCAAACTTGGAATGGGTTAATTTGACAGCGGGTTACATAATAGCCTTTGTTTTCAAAACTAGTGGACCGTATCAGACAAAAATTGGACTGGATGTACGAAACTAGTTCGTGATTCAGTATCGGTTATAAAATTTGAATAATGCTCATGGTGGATTATAGGATTATGGTGGATGGTGGGAAAAATAATATGCGTCCGTTCTGAATGATTATCTAACAGAGAATAACACGGGAAAAAGATGGCGTCTAGCTGTACAGTAACTGCGCACGCGATTGGACCATCAGATCCAGAAACACGGACACCATTGGCCATCGGCAAACGGTAACCAACGTAAACAAAACACGTAGCTAAAAACGGAGCAGCCGATTTCTTCCGCAGGGGATATTTTTTTTTTGATATGATAAACAAATAAAACTGAATTTTCATGCCGACCAACTTTAGCCTGAATTTGGAGCAAAAAGCACATTGTGCCTACCAAGAAAATCGTGCCGGGTACGTAGCTACATTGTAGGCCGGTTATTTGCCAACGTATGGTTATTTAACGTGTGATATGTTGTTTCCTTTTAGCTCGCAGTCAAAGGTCAAACTAAAGATTATGGTTTGCAAGATAAAACGTATTGCTTTTTCATTTCCTATGTGTGTGCACCTTTTATATAGTAATATTTTCATCCCGGAGATTTTCATCAACAATGGCTGGAACCGAATTACTTCAGAAACTTGTGGCTGCTTTTACACTGATTGTTGTCATTGCTGTTCAAGGTGAGAATCGAAAAGAAACTACCGTTTTGGCGCTTTACTAATAAATCTATAATGGTTAAGTATCTGCTACTATAACTATGTGTTATAATCAAAAACAACTCTCTCTTTGTTTATGATATACTACCCAATTAGTTATTACATATACATTAGCTAATTGATTGAGTAAAATTCAAACACGTGATTTAAAATAGTTCCACTATTTGGTGAGGAAGTGAACTATTTCTGTTCGTAAATCAAGCCTTAAACAGTAACGTACTATCCACAGCTCGGTGTACAAGCTGTGAATAGTAACGTACTATTCACAGCTTGTACTCCGAGCATGAGCCTATACCACAGTGCAGTGACACTTGGGACTGGCTCTTGTCCAAAAGGAGATTAAGGAGCAGCATATCAACGTCCCCTAGTTTTCCACTTGTGCTTTTTGAGGAATAGGGGGGCGGGGGTAAATTTGGTAAAGGGGTCAAATTCTAAAACGTTCCAATTGCGTTGAAATACCGACATAGGCTTATGAAGCGGGGAGGGGGCCTTAGGTGGTTTAACCGGAAGTAGTATCGATTTTGATATCAGAGGAAAGGCTGTATTTTTCTCATTGTTATCCTGAAATTTAATTCCCAAGCGCAGTAGGGCCTTGCAATATGTATTATTGCTTCTACCATCAAAACCACAATACTTGGTGAGGAGTCTATGCAAGTGCCAGGCTCTCATATCCCTAACGTCCCTTAGGGTAACATCTAACGATCACCTGCAAAAAAGAGGTGTGGCGTTATTTTTCCTTGTTAGATCTAGGGGCAATTTCCCCCCAAAACAAGGCAGGAGTCCGCTCCGTGATTTTTGAGAAGCGCATTTAAATGCAGTTAAGGGACACTAGCAGGGCCGTACGCAGGATTTATTTATTTGTTTTTTGTGGTGCGGTGCTTCGAAAGTGGACTTTTTGGTTAGAAGCTGGAACCTACTAACCCCCCCCCCCCAAAAAAATAGTCCTTTTTTGGTCGTTTTGACATTTCATCACGCAAAATGTTTCTAAATTTTGGACCTCAAAACTAAGCACAATTTGGGGTACCAGCCCGACCCCCCCCCCCCCGCACACGGGTCTGGACAATATACTGCCAGTAAGATGCATAATATATCATGAATCGAAACAATCACCTTTAATACAAGTAATAGGGGCTGATGTTAGACTGGATTGTGAAACATTTTAAAGGACTCTTCGTGTGATTCTAATGCTCATTTCCCCCTCCCTCGGCTCTAATCCCGTCACCAGGAGTCTCTAGAGTGATGAATGTAAATTTTTTTAATTTTGAAATCACACTTTAACAGCTGTCAACTGCTACGAATGCCCGGGTCTATTCATCCGTTGTCTTGTCATGTCCGAGACCTGATGTGGATAGACCAGAGGATACGGTATGCTGTATTATGGATGGTTTACACCAGTGCTGTAGTGGCGAAGGTAACATCAAGTAAGTGAAGTTGCAACTCTTAAAATCGACAATTATATTAATAATTTATGTAATTTTTGGCTTTCAAATTGGCATTCCTAGGATTCAAAATAGTGTATGGTCTTTGAATTTGACTGCTTGTTGTTCAACATGAAAATGAAATTAAATTTCAATTTTATGCATTGAACTTAGTATTAAGAGTGTTAAGAGATTCTTTTTTGTACAAATTAGTTTTGTTCAGACATTTTCGTCATAATTGTTACAAATTCAACAACATTTCATACAAATTAACAGGACGTAGCTTTGCGTAGCAACCCGTTTGTATTTTTTTGATTCCCGGATGATAGAGTGTGTCTCAGAACACTTTACCGTATAATATGTTTGAAAACGCGTGACTGAATTGTCAGCCGAAATGCTATTCAGCATCTTGACCGAGTAAGGCTTAAGCAATTAACCAAGTTAAGCAGGGGCAATTTTTTTAGATTCACTCAATACAACACGCGAGTTAAACTGACAATCAAATTCCCGCAAAAAGCATTAATTGAGACCTTCAACATGTTCCTTACATATTATAACAATTAAGTCTGTTGCAGACTTTGCAAAATTACTCCCACAAATTCCCCTACCTGTTCGATTACCAATTAACCAAACTACAACACAATATATACAGACTGTCCCAAAAAAAACCTATACAATCAAAGACTAAATTTTTTGGCCATAAATTTAAGTTCATCTCAATTGGAATTTTACTGATCCTTTTTAGGAGTGTTCCAGCTTTCATGAGATTTTTAGTTGGTGTAATTTGGGGGTCTGGTTCAGGAGTTATGGCTAATTATCTGAGACAGCTAGTTGAAAAACCTGTTGGGCCAGTTTCACCTATCGTGATATCAACAAAGTTGCCATTGAAAATCACCTTCAAGAATTCTTTATTGAAAATTAAAATAAAAAGTAGGTATAAAGTGCTGCTTCTTGTGATATAACATAATTTATAACTTTATAATATCGAAATCGTTAATAAATACATGTAGCATTAGGAAATTCAATTCCAAACAGTCTTGTTGTCTCAGCTTTACTCCAGGTTTCAGCAGATGGTAGAACCATTAAAACACCCTTGTTGAAAGTAACCTGAGACCTTTGAACAAACCATCCTCTACTTGTTGCTCTTTGTTGAACACTGCTTTCTTCATCATATTCCTCCCTGGCATCTTGGAGGCAGTGGGGAATAGGGGAAGGGTAAATTGTCCCTCCACATTAGAGCATTGTCCACACATTTGTCCCTCAACAGACTTGTAGACTGTTACATTAGTTTCAAATTCCACAAATTTCCATGCATTTCATGATTATTGTCCCCCTGAGAGTGAGTTCCTCATTTCACCCACAACATAATAATTTCTGCTGCTTTCACTGAAAAATAATATATTGATTAGTTCAATGCATGATAATACATTCACCCTAGTCGTGTCCACACGTGTAGTTATTACCAGTATTAACTAAGTCCGATGGAATTAAAAAAAAAACAAATCCACTAATTCCCCTCACGCCTATTGTACCCTATTGTAATCGTCTCCACATGCGGTCGGACATAAGTCACTTAATACCGGACCTAAATTGATCGGTTTTAGTGTTTGATATAAATTTGCCGTGTGAACGCACATCAGGTTTAACTCTATCGGACATAACTAGGCTTAAGTCCGACGATTTAATGCCGAAGAAGAGCAGGGTTAAGTCCGGTTGTATCTTTACGACCGGTGTGAAAGCAGATATAGTCCGGCGGGAGCCATTGTCCGGGGCTCCATAGACGATAACGGAATAAAGCGTGAAACTAATGTTGCGTAAAGAGTCAACTGAATCGATTGCCCTATTGTTCACCATTGTTCCCGGACTATGATTACGCCGGACAATGGTTACTTCTACACCGGTATTAGTAAAGTACCTGTGGACATGCACGACCGTACGCTCTGTCGGACTTAACTGTGACCAGTGTTAACAAAAACAAGTAAGCACCTGTTCTATTGACATATTAGAGGTGTGAAGGATTTGACCTAAGTGACTTATGTCTGACCACATGTGGAGACGATTACAATAGGGTACAATAGGCGTGAGGGGAATTAGTGGATTTTTTTTAATTCCATCGGACTTAGTTAATACCGGTAATAACTTAATAACTACACGTGTGGACACGACTTCTGATGTGTACAATATTCTTTGGTTTGAAAAGGTTTAATCCCACAATGATACTACAAGCCTTATACATTTAGTTTCTTGAACCTTCAGGTGAAACTGACCCAAGTGGTATTTTATCCCTTGTGTTCAACTGGCAATATCTCCACTTAGGGTCCATCAAATTGGATGGAATAAAAGCAAGGATTTAGCTTAGGATCTTGTCTAACAAATAAAGTCAAAATATCTGGCAAAAATGCATAGTTTATATTTTTATAATTTTTTAGTTTGATTGTATAGTTTTTATTGGGACAGTCTGTAGTTTCACCAAAAAACCTACGGTTCTGGAACGGTCACTTAATCACATTAATGCTCATAGAGCCCCCCCCCCCGCAAGAGTCACTGGATTAAGAGAAATAGGGAACACAAACACAAAATCAGTTATTTACTAAAAACATAGTAATTTGGGAGGTCGTGTAATAGAACATTTCCCAATCAAAGCTTTAGTTTTGTCATGTGACTGAAGGCCTACACAAATATGTTGATCTACTTAGATGAATATTTTTTTAAATGTTAGAGTGAAAAAATTGCACAGCACTATTTTGCTACCTGACCATCTGAACATGATGAAAACTGTGATGTGCGACAGGTGGGACTTGACGACGATGACGATGATGGCGATGCTAAAGGTGACGGTGGGGATGATGATTTTGATGACGATGATGATTATTATAAATAGTAATTCTAATGATATTCTAAATTCTTTACAGGTCGTGGGCTATTGCATTGGTGACAGTACCGTTCCTAGTGGTCTTCGGTGTGCTTATTGCATGCATCCTCTGCTGCTATGCTGTGTGTATGGCTTTTATTGACTTCATTAAACCCAAAAGAAAACAATTATAGTCATCAGCAATGAACCTAGAGCTGCCGACACTGCCACTGCTATGTATCCAGCAAACAGAGCAACTTCTCATCTGCCTTCAGCGTGACTTTCGCCCAGCAGAAGACAAGCAGTTTATCTTGTGTAAGGATACAGAGTAGGACACGAGAGATATAAAATGTGAAATGCAATTAGCTACGTGGCAAAAACAGAGAAGTGCGGTGGTGCGGTGCACCTTCCAAATTTACCACAAACGTCCGCTTTTTACCAATAGGCCTTTTCTACAATGATGTAAGCAAAAAGGGCTTCATATGAAAGACCAATGTATAACTGTGTGTATTTCATATAACAGGTTCTGATTGAAATCCAATGAGAAATTGTACTCACTAGAAATAATTCAAATCCTATCAGGAGCCTTGTTTACTATGACTGTGATGGTGAGGTATTTCTAGAACTGGCAGTTTGTGGTAAAGATGGTACTGCCAGATGAAGGTTGCTGTTTCAAGATGAGTTGTTCATAAATCTTGTCCAGTTTGTATGCTCCCTCGTCCATACAGCCTCCTTGAGCCAGCGTGCCATTGAAGATGATGATGATGATGATGATGATAATAATAATATAATAATAATGTCGATCTATAACGCTCACAAGGCGCAATTGTCAGTTATTATTACCGCAGCAACCAGGAAATCGTCACAATCATTTCGCTTCATCTAGTTGGCTGCTGACTAGGCGCACAACCCTGTCAGCACTTACATTGTAATACCGTATCACCCATAACAACCACCAATTATGATGTCCCAGTTTCTATATGACGTCGTCTCCTTCTTAATTAACACCCCAATTCCATCAGAAACAAATTGAAGACCTGAGCGCAAAAAGTACTTAACTCCACATTTGGCCAAATCGAGTTATCACGGGTTCCTTAGGGGTCATGAAATATAGTAATTATGTTTTTGATTTTAAAAAAGTCAAACACTTTTTAGGGGGCAGGCTTTTTTGCAATAACGCCAATTTGAGGTCAAAAAGTACTTAAGTGCACCCATAGCAACAGTGATATACATACCAACGTATAACTCAATGGTGATTATCTAATGAGTTAGGACAGATAACAGGATGTCAAGATAAAAATACGGTGATTTTGAAAAAAAAATAAACAAATTTACTGTGTGTTGTTGTTTTGGCCACTTTTAAGGAATCCTAAAAAATCGTTGACGTTAATTAGCAAAGAAACAGTGCATTATTTTACTCCAAGTAATTGATTTATCTCGTAATCAATTGCCCACATCACACTTACCGGGTTACAGTCACCCATGTAAGGAGGGTTAGATCACTTTTTAGGAAGTTTAAGAAATCCATGATATTTTTAACCATCAAAACAGTGCATTACTCCAATTTGAGCGCAAAAAGTACTTAAGTCCAAAATCGATATATTGATTTATCTCGTATTCGATTGCCCGTAGACATTTTTTTCTCCCCCATATCATCCCAAGTTATGTTTCCTATAACCATGCTAAATTTAAATTGTATATCTCTTTCCAGTCAATTCCTATACTATTTTAAGAGTTTTGAAGGTCTGTAACTCAAAACATCAAATATGGAAAGTACTTCTTGAGCTCAGGCCTTCAATTGAAAACGATACCAATTTATACTTAAGGGCCAGACTGACAAATGAAGATCTAATACAATTGGTGGAGTTTTTATTAACAACAACTTTTATCACCTCGAAGCGAAATATCTACCAACAAAGGAAGGGTGCGACCTACTCAGTCCGATTATCTGTTCAAGGAATGGCTATAATAGTTCGGGATAAAACTGACGGAGGTGCCACCTGGAGGAGAAATTCTCTTTTGGTTTTCTTAATAGACCGTATTCAATAGCCAGCCATGTTGGTGGACAAGATAGACACATTACAGTACTACAATGCATTCACCTGTCAATGATCCCTGTGCAATCGCTAAACATGGATCGATTGACAACTTAATGTATTGTAGTTCTGGAATGTATGCATCTTGTCCACCAACATGTCTGGTGGCTGACGTCATATTGAATACGGTCTATAGACCAATGTTTCATGAGGAACAAGAATACCTGAGGTAAACAGGCTGTATCCTGAGAAATTGTCCCAAATCCCATATATAGTGCGAATACGGGTTCAATAAGTATCTATGAGGCATGTTTGACCACTTTTCGCATTAGTTTTGATTAGAGTTATTCATAAAGAAGCTATTTTGGTATTAAAAATCTATAAAGAATCCACCAAATAGGGCGCGTTTTTTTTCTAAGTGGATTGCCAACATTTGAGGCTTGGTTTTGACCAAATTTTGCAAGTGTGGATGAGGATTTATATTTAAAAAAAAGAAACACGGAGAGTGAAGTAGCCAAAATCTAAAAGAGGTCCAAATTGAGGGCGATTTTCAAAATGGCTGCCAGATTCAAAGTATATTTTGCGAGAGTCTAAAAATGATGCTCTGAAACAGATTATTTAAATGGATTTGTTCACATATTTTCACAATAAACCATTGTTATTGAAGCCTTCAGCGTCCGAATATAAGGGGAAAAGGTGTGGTGGGTCCCACGGAAAACCACTTGCAATTTGTGTGTCCGCCAAAAATCTTGGTGTCAGTATATTTGAAACACTTCTTTATTATAATTATAACATGATACATAAGTAAAATGATAATCTTCTTGGTGGCCCGGTGTAAAGGAAATGAGTGTCCCCCATTGAGAGAGTGTCTAGCTACCATAGCAACATGTACGGAAATTAAACCGTTACCTTGTAGAGAGGCTTTGGGTACAGTGCTGAAAAACACATGATACAATACAATTACAATTACAGCGGGATTTATAACGCGCCTAAATACCAAAGGATGCTAGGCGCCAGTGAAAAAAAAAAGACAGAAAGAAAGAAATGAGGAAGGAAGAGAAACACACAGCTAGGAATCCGGAAATATATGGGTTTTGAGAAGTTTTTTTGAAGAACCTAATGGGAACAGCCTGTCTGTGTACAGTGGCAGACTATTCCATTAGGACGAGGAGGCAATTTATTAGAGGAAAGCCCCGCTCACCAATCTGTTTGTGGGATTTGTGGACAAAAGGTTGCCACTGCAGCAGAACGTAAGGCATAAGGAGATTGACGAATCGGACAGAAGAGAAGAAAGAAACCAGGTTGTGAGGTATGAATGAGCTTATACGTTTGAGACCAGAGTACGGAATTTTTAATGCGGTCAGCAACTGTCAGCCAATGTAGGGTTTTTAGGAGGGGAGAAGTGTGAATGCTCTTTGGTTCCATGTAGATGAGTCTCGCACTCCTTATTTTGCAGTTTTTGAGACGCCGGAGATCGTAAACATATCTGTTGTTAAAAAGGAGCTGCCCATAATCAAGTCTAGAAAGGATCCAAGCCCGCAAAGCATTACTACAGGACTTAAAATTGAGGAACCTTCTAACACGGTTGAGGTGGGCAAGCTGCCAATTCCAAAGAATTTGAAATTGCAGTGATGTGATTAGGACATGTCATACCATGAATCAAAACAACACCTAAGTTCATTATCGAAGGAAGAAGAAGGGATCTCAGTACCATCAACATGGAGAGGCAAAGGCCTAAGTCATAGTGCATACAGCAACTCAATGGAGAACAACAATAGACAGATGATGGGTAGTAGGACTTTCAAATTTAACACGGACACTGAAGTATATGACACCGGCTGTGAGCAAGTAACATGTCCGGAAGTAACCATAGTCCGGGAACCAATGGTGACAATAGGGCAATCGATTCAGTTGACTTTACGCAACATGAGTTCACGCGTTATTCGTTATCGTCTATGGAAGCACCGGACTATGGGACTTCTACCGGACTATATCTGCTTCACACCGGCATCAGGGGAACTATTAATAGGGCGCCTCTGCTGTTTAGGCCTAGTATTATCTTTGATTTTATTAGCGTAAACAATCTGGACTTGATTATTTTGTACCCTTTTTGGGATGAATTCAGTATTTATTGCCAAACAACTCCTTCAACAGGCAGTTATTCTGTTAAGGCTGCCAAAGGGTGGTGGCACAAGACTAAAATTTTCCACGTGTTTTTTTTTTGATGAGTTTCTTGGAACGCCCGATTTATACGTTAGTGGCAGAAGAAATGTACGAAAGACAATTAATCCAGAAGTCTCAATATCTAACAATTTATCAGCTGTGATGGGTTCTATGAATTGCGGCTGTACGTTCCAAAAGGGAATTTTGGACTCTAAATTTTATGTTGTCGACCGGACAACTGTAGTATCATTTTTTGGTTGTCCGGCAGTTCAACTGGGTTGTCCTGGCGACCGGCAACGCTCTTTCGAACGCTGATTGAAGGCTATCAATAAGGGCTTTTTTTTAAATGGATCCCAAATCTGGCATAATGACATGAACATGTATCGGAAGTGTGTAACAACAATACATTTGAATGTAGATATGTTGGTCTTATGGAACTTTTCGTAATTATTTGAGGATTCCCAATAGTGTTCAATACACAATGCCTACTCACAAGTGGCAATACAATAACTTTCATTAAAGTGACATCATTGCTCGGACGGCATGTATTAAGATATATACCAAGTAAAGCTGATTTTTATCGCGATTTATATGTAACGTACTGTGTCATATTTATGTTACTCACAATTTGGTTACAAGAGCAAAATGTGAAAAATCGTTCTTCAAGCAACACCACTCAGCGAAAGTCAATATTATTGACTTTGGCGCTGTGAGGTGGTGGACGTGTCCCCGATTGTGTAATCGTCTATGCAAGTAAACAAAATCCCATCATTTTTCGCTAGCTTCTGCGCTTTCGAAGACTTATCATTATTTTCTCTAGAATTTCAAACTAATCAGAATATCAAGCAATACATGATACAGATAACTATCTGTTGAAGTATATGGTAGATTTGATGGCTCTATCCACAAAGAAGGCGGTTCAGTCGGCATTTTATACATAATGAATTCTTGCTTCACAGTAATTGGTTGCAATTTGTTGGTTAACAAAATTTGTCGCTAATTAAGTTATTCCTTCATGTTACGCTCGATGAGCCAAGACTTTCCGGAAAACCCCAATATTCAAAGCCCACAGGATTTATTAAAAAAAAGGTTCAATAACGATAATTGAGTGACTGTTTCCCGGTCTGAGAAAAGTAGATTTAAGCTATTTCCGTTACTCCCCCTGATAGCGACTTATACCTCATGCATTCCATCGGTTAGCATAAGCGGGTGTAACGTAAAATCAATGGAAAAGCCGTTGTCTTTATACCCAACTGCAGTGTTTTGACCACCACCCATGCTCCAGGGGCAGGTCCCTCACTAACCTATTTATTTTTTCATGCTACAGGAGCATGAGTGGTGGTCAAAACTCTCACACGTTCGTGTAAACACAGCGGTCTCTGAGCGCCTCTGCTTGCTACTCACAATTCATCGTAAGCGATGAGAATTCATACGATTTTTTCACATGTCTTTGCACTTATGAAGCCGGGAATTATAATTACCAATCTACAGAGATCAAAGAACCCCAGCTAGTCAACCGGACATTTATCGCTATATTGGGCAATTCCAACACAGGAGAAGAGGAGCGATTTGGGGTTCCTTACATTGGAAGTATTGGAAGATGCATTGCGCACCAAGACTTGTTCAATCGCCTACGTCACACGAAGTTGCCAAGGTCAGAGAAGGAAAGCTTAAGAGTATTTTTGGGCGTTTAAAATCGCAACGAAATATAGGGTTAGTTTTTGGTTGTATAGCGGCTATATTACACGATTATTTTTTGGAAAAGATATGTTTGGCATCCTGAAGTCACAAGCTTTCATGGTATCTAGCTTAAATATATGATTTCATGTTATCATTGTTCGGGAAAGTATTGCTTAAGGGATATGCCTTTGTTTTTTATTGCAGTGCTTTTGTTTCACAGCCTTTCTGTTGTTATACTAACAAAAAAAAAGATATTAAATGCAGTAGGCGACGAAAAAAGAAAACCCTGTTTTACGGGCGAGCGGACCTTTCGAGTAGGGTCGGCGGTGGGCGAATTTTTTTTTTTCTTTTTTTTTTTTTCTTTTCTGGGGGAGCCCAATAATAGACCCAAAAATCTGCAAATCAAGAGAAAAAAATGAAAACATTTTACAAACAAAAGTTTATAATTTTAAAAAAAACTTTGCCAAATTGATAAAATTTGGGCTAAAAAACAGGCTGATTTTACATGATTTTGGAAAAACTAAAAAAAAACAAAAAAAAAAATCTGCAAAACTGAAAAATCAGGTCGGTCGGGCCCGGTTAAAACAGGTTTTTTTTTATTTTCGTCGCTTAGGGACAACTCAGGCTGGTTGAACGAATCAATGGATTGCCTGTTTTCAAAAGCTGTTGACACAATACTTTTAAAATATCATAAATAATTTGCATAAATTGTTATTAAACCTGGAAATTGGAGGCAGGCGACCTGTGCATCAGGCGTCATCTATATGAGGATGGAACACAAGATGGGCGATTGGTTTCAAACCAACACGTTATAGGTAGTAGCATGAGTTTTCCAGGCGTAAAATTGAGGTTTTTGGAGCTCCCTTTTCGGAATTGGCGCAAACTACTGTCGCTGCCACTACAGATCTCCGGAACTTGCTCCGCTTTTTGTACACGAGTGTCAGTCTGAGGCACGTATGGACTAATGATGACACCACACATCAAAGGTGCAAAACTCACACAAAACAAGGCTACTTACTTTTGGTTTTATAAAATGTATTGGCCATTTTTGTCAGCATAGTATGGAAATCTCATACCTGGCCGAGCAGTGGAGATATGGACGAAAATGCACTAAATTGTCAACGTGTAAGATTGAACACCACAGTTACGTCTTGATCTATTTTGGCCTAAAATCTGAAAAATCTATTGCCTCTGGTGCTTATTACATAGTCATACGGGTGTACATTATTTAGATGTCATTTGAAAAGAGATTATGAAAGACCAGACATTCTTGCAATAATTAACAAAAAAACAAATGTTGCATATTTAATTTTTGCAGAGGGAAATAGGAAGAAATATTCTAAAACATAATTGTTTTATGTTTTACTGTATTTCCGCGAAACACTTGGGGTATATCAAGATATCCAATTTGAAATTTGCCCAACCTAATCTAAAGGACCCTATTAAAACAACATTATCCAATTTTGAACAAAATAGCAATAATTTATATGAGGAATCAACATAACAACAAAAAAGAAAAAAAAAAAAAACATAACCAGAATCCCCCAAAGGGCATTTTAAGAACAAATATCAAAACCCCTCAAAAACTTATTTTTGTAGAACTAAAAAAACTTAGTGAAATACAGTAAAGTCACCGTAACATATGCACAAATCTGAAGAAGGGATTTTTTCTAGGCATGGGTTTTATCTTTGCAATCGTGCATATCAGCATGAAGATACAAATATTTAGAGTATATAGAAAATTATTAAGTGTTGATAATGTATTTCTGTGCGCATTTAGTAAACAGAAAAATACAACAATTATGATGAAGTTCTCTAAATATCGCAATTATGATAAACATTGTGCTGAGACATTTTCATGTCATTATTCAGCTTTTGGTGGTCACTTGAAAAGGGCCCGTATTGCAGACTCCTTATCACTTAAGTGACCAAGGGGTTTTCCCGATGGTGCCCAAGGGGGGGGGGGGGGGGGGTTCCATGGGACCCCCCCTAAGGAAACGACTTTCGACGGAATTTTTGTACGAATTTATACCACATGTGAAGGATCATAAGCAAACCCCAACCGCAATAAAAAAAGATGAAGATTTGTTATTTGGGTACAAAGTAGGGGCAAACATGTTTAAAACACGCGAAAATGGGAAAAAGACGGAAAATTCAAATGAGCCTTGTGGCTTACATCAAAACTTTTGAAACTTTTGTTATGTTGATATCTATTCTAGAAGACCCAAATTACTTATATTTACACAAAAACCAGCAGTTTTAGGGAATCTGTATTTTTTACGGGGTTGCAAAATACACTCAATTTTCCCTTAGAGTTTGACAGTAACGGTTGGCAACGTACATGATGAAATTGTTTTGTTTTCAGCACATAAAGGGTTAATTATTTTTAATGTACATAAATTGTTTATTACATGTATGTGTGAAATTATATCAGCAAAAAAAAATTTGTAATTTGGTTATCGGTTCTTATTCTTATTTTTAAAAATATTCTCAATGACTTCCGTTGTGCCCAGGGGGGTTCCAGGGACCCCCACTAATTATCTAATTAACGGCTTGGCCGTTTTAATTATTGGTATAAAAGAAGCGCTTTACACTCAGACATTACAAAAAATTTCGGCTCAAAAATCGCACGCGTACGCGTCCAGCGCGAAAACAAATTTTGGGGGCCCCTGGAACCCCCCCCCCCCCCTTGGTCACTAAGTGTTATTGTTGCAAACATGCAAACGATCCTACTTTAAATCTGGACAATCTGCTTCAATCGCCGTTTTGTTAGACTCGCAAATAATATTGCACTGAATTTGGCGACCATTTGAAAAAGCGCCCTCATTTTTGGACCTCCTTATAGATTGAATATTATGTTAACTTCTACTTTGAATACTCTTATCAAAACTAATGGGCAAATTTCTAATAGATACTTATTTTACCCTCGTCCCTTACCAAGCCTTTTTTGTACACGGTTTACAGGGGGAGTGGGTCACCCCAGATATTAATACCAGTGGTTAGCTATGGTCCTCCGCTTTTCCATTCATCAAATAAGTACCACATACCTATATGGCGTCACAATGACGCATAAGTCTGTTGAGCCGACAAAATTGGCATTTTCCAAAATTACACCTATTTTCTTTTTATAGTTCTTTATTTAACAAATTTTGAATATTTAGGATTTTCATGCGGTTTTGCGGCTCTAAATTGATGTCCATTTACTATTTCCACTATAACATAGAGTTTTAGATCAATACTGGGCAGAAGTATTTTCAAAAATGTACATAAAATATCCTTAGGTTGCAACCAACCCTTACCCTTTGACTTTGATGGGGGCCCCCAAAAAAATACCCTAATCCCGGTGACCATGGTGATGGTTCTACCTTCACATTTTTGTCCCTTAAAAATGACGCAGAAGAGGTTAAAGGTTTAAAATATCTCGATTTCAGAAATTTATAAAATATTTCACAAGTTTATAAATTATTTTTATATAGAAATTTTTTTTTTTTTTAATTTTTTAGTTTTGTTAAAAAAAAAGTTTAGCAGGGGACTGTAGTATAAGAGTGTGCGCTTCCGGATCAAAATTGTGAATTTTTCACACAAGTACTTTTTGAGCATGTCGATAATCCCTAAAATTGATGGAAGCACTTGCCAACCCCCTTAATGGCCCCATCTTGAATTTCAAGGTTATACAGGGGTCAAAAATTTAAAATGTTCTGAATGGGTTAAAAAGCACATCATGGTGTTTGTCTGGTCACAAGGATTCCAAAAAGGTATAGTGTAACCTTGAAATCCATGCTGGGGGCCATGAAAGGGGTGTGGCAAGTGCTTCCATCAATTTTTTTGATTATCAATCGTCGCCCGCATCACATACTGTCGTATTTCACATTTTTGAGGTTTTTGCGAAAATCCGCCTATTTACTTAATTCATCGAGTCCTTGACATCCACAAAGTTTCAAAATGTGAATATGTCTAATTAATTAGTTTATAATTACAGATTTTTGTCATTTTCCTCAAAATCATCATATCCGTATTTCACATACTGTCGTATTTTAAAATCTCCATTCATTTACACGTGTTTGATATAGCGTCGTATTTTGCCGATCCCAAAATAAAAGATTTCACATACAGACCTATTTTGACGTATTTCCATCGTTATTTCGTAAACAAGCTTTTCACATAGTGATCTATTTTACGTACATTGAAAAACAACGGTGTAATATGCGTCGTATTTTGCAATATACATTATTTGTGATTTCACATACAGACTTATAACTTTGTAGCCTAATTAAGATTATATAATTGCAGTATTAAGTTGGATTTATGGTTTATATTGGACCTTAAAATGTTTTCTTCAAAACAGTATAGTGTAGATGTTTCTTTTATGCTTCGTTTCACCGTATAGACATGAAATGTCCCGGTAGATTTTGAATTGCGATTTTCTCGGAAAACGTGTTTTGTAAAATACGACAGTATGTGATGTGGGCGACGCAATGTATAAAGTACTTGTGTACCAAAATTCACAATTTTATCCGGATTTGCACACTCACATAAGGTCTGTTCACTACAGTCCCCCACTAGTTTACCTTTTCGCATATTGTAGATAAGGTAAATTAACCCTCGTCTACCGAAGGGGGGGGGGTGGTTACCCCCCCTTCAGGTTTTCCCCGGCTTGCTAAAACCCCCTTTTTTTGATGCAAAATTATTTAATGTAATTGTCAATTGACATGTTCCGCTCCTTTTAATCCAAAAACAAACATCCACCGGGGTATAGGTAAGAAACAGGGTGATCCCAAAGTGATCGATAGGGGGGTGGTAACCACCCACCTCCGGAAGAGAGTAAATGCCCTACACACACAGACAGTCACAGGACCCTTTAATTTTGGTCCCCAAGTTTCGGACTGCTATGGTCCTCGCTCTTTCCATTGGATACGCAAATGAGTCCCAACGTGCTAGCATGACGTCCAATGACGTCATAAAGTTCGCATGTCAGCAAAACTGCCATTTCCATAGACACACACAGTGAAAAATTCAATTTTTCGCCAAAAAGGTTAGGAAAAATCAGATTTCGATGCGGTTTTTTACTCTACTTGATGGGAAATGACTAGTTTTATATAATGACATCATTTTAGAGCTATAATAGGGTGTTTGAGTCGCTAAAATTGCGAAATATCAATTTTCCACCCTATATTCAGTATTTTTCGTACTTTCCTCAACATATGACGTCATGGTGACGTCATAATGGGGATGTTAGTACCTATTTTGGTACGGGAGTTTTGTTACAAAAAATGGCTCAGGTAGACGAGGGTTAACAGAGAGCCGCCAAAAATCATATTGATTCCCCAAAGTAGCCCCACCCTCATAGTCAGGTAGAACCTTCATGTGACCGTAAAGTTGAGTATGAACACATTTTTTTTGCTGAATATGATAGATTAGGGTGTGTAGAACAAGAATCTGCCGGGTGCCACCTGGGCATCCTTGAGCATTTTGAGAAATCCAAGATGGCGTCGCCATAAATGATAATTATCTATTCAACCCTATATTATCAAACTATGGAGTTACTAGATTATACTATAGGATCCAATGAACAAGTATATGGTACTTGTAACATTAAGTCATACTTCAAATTCAAATCCAATAATTTTAAAATATGCCATATAACAGCAAATACCTGCGATAAAAATAGACGTCAATCAATATGGCAGCCAAAACGTGAACATCTTCAAAAAAATACTTGGCACCAATTTATAAGTATTACAGTCTTCAAATCGAAATCAATGTGTCAATGACATTAGAAATGTGCCTTTGATCCTAACCAATGTACAACATACATTTCAGTTTGCTTTAAATGCGCCAAAATCGAAATAAAACTAATATGGTGCAAAGTTGTCAAACGTACCATAGGAATTACATTTTTTTCACATATATTGCACTCAATTTATAATTTGACCCATTTTTATTAATCCGGATTATCTGGTATCACTTGGTTATGATCATAGGTACATTTATACTTGAAGGTTATATTTAGACATTTGTGTCAAGTATTTTTTGAAGATATTCACGTTTTTGGCTGCCATATTGATTGGCGTCATGTTATAACTTTAAAAGTATCAGCAATACATTTATTGTGTCTAACAACATAATCTAAGTACTTCATGTTTGTTTTTTATCGCAGGCATTTGCTGTTGTATGGCATATTTTAAAATTATTAGATTTGGCTTCCATTTTGAATTTGGAGTATGACTCAATGTTACAAGTGCCATGCATTTGTTCATTGGGTCCTATAGTATTCTAGTAACTCCATAGTTTGATAATATAGGGTTGAATGGATAATTATCATTTATAGCGACGCCATCTTGGATTTCTCAAAATGCTCAAGGATACCCAGGTGGCACCCGGCAGATTCTTATACACACCCTTATCTATCATTTTCAGCAGAAAAATTGTGTCCATACTCAATTTTACGGTCAGGCCATAAGTTGGACCATGGCTACCTGACTACCACCCTCATCAGATTATAAGGCGTCGTTGAAAAATGTAGGTCAACCGGCTGTATTACATAGGATTGCCTACATATTTGCATTCAAAGTTTCAGCGAAAAGATATTTGAACTATTTCGAACATTCATTGAAATAATGCTTCAAATTGTGTAAGATTCCATAATATGTTATTGATTTCAGAAAAATGAATAAAAAATGACATTTTTCTTGATATTTGAAAGTTTTACACAAAGGTATCAAAGCAAGCAAAGAATGTCATGATTGTACTTGGTAGACTCATCCAAAGTCTTTTGGTCAATATCACAACAGTGATTCCGTGGACAGAGTGAAAAAAAATGGGTACCTATTTTTAAGTTAGCATAACTTTTAAAGGCAAAGTTCAAAAATCAAAATTCAAACAATTTCTCTAGTAGGGGAAATAATCTTGTTTTATATGTGATAGTCAATATCTTCGGTAGATTTTTCACTGCTGTAGGAAAATTTAAACAAAACGAGTGTAAATCTTTTTGATTCACCCTGTAGATCTGTATTAGAATTAAGATATTTGTGTGTGTATTTTGCCTTGATAATAAACGTACAAAATGATAAGCCCTATTGGTTGTCAATACAAAAATAGTATCAATACGTCCGTGACAAAAATAACATACGAGGTTGTGACGTCAAAACCTCCTAAGTTTGGACCGAGTTGTTTTGTTGGTATATCAATACTGGATAAATGTAAACATGCATTGTTGTATGATTACGTAGCGCGTGATTTCTGGTTTACAGTAACAGTCAAAGATCAAACCGAAGGTTATAGTTTGCGTGTAGATCTGATAATGCCGTTTCATTTTCTCTGTGTCCACCATTAGGCCTACATCGTAGCATCTTCAACAGCAATGGCTGGAACAAAGTTGCTTCAGAACTTGTGGGAAGCTTTTGCACTGACTGTTGTCATTGCTGTTCAAGGTGAGAATCCATAAGAAAGTATCGTTTTAATGATTTTTTAAACATTGGAAAAACCAATGTCTTATCTATAAAGTAACTACTGCTACAGAATTTTAATATTTGATCTAGTGTTAAAGTAAAACTATAATATACTGCTCAAATGGTTATGGTTTATACTAGATTCCAGTTGATAGTGGAATAGCCTCTACTTTTTTGTAGGTGGAGGTATGAATTGGGGGGATTATAGTAGATTCAGCCCATCGTGTCACCTTTAAGTACTTTTCCGAAGGTATGGGCATTGAATGAGGGGCATGTGCAGTGGGTGGAAATTTCAATCGAGATTAAAATGCCACGCTACGTCTAATGAAATATGTAGTCCGAAACCAATTATATGCTTAATGAAAACATTCAAGTCAACGTAAGCGCATTTGCAGCTACAAACACATTATGGCTCTCAAATATTCTGACTATACTCGATTCGCGCTGATATAGGGACAACCTGTAGGTTTTTACAGGTGAGAATTGTGAGGGGCGAACAGTAATTAAACTTTGCATCACTCCTAGTCCGTCCATGCATTCTTAATACTGTGTGTTCTACGGTTAACACGACGGTGCAGTGATCAAGACATAGAGGGTCACTGGTGTAAGTATTGTACGTTAAAATGTGAAATACCACCTGTATAAGGCAGGTGCGCTATTGGATCCTGAATATGGTAACAATGGTTTTTGCGCTGTCCAAGCATGTAATACGGGGCCTCATCATTACTTTCATAGTTACCTAAACTAATACGACAAATACAATGGTCAATAACCACTCATTGATGGTCCAATGTAGTTCTTAGTAGCTGAAGCTCGTGGGATAAAATATTTGGAAGTGAAAATCTTGGCATAAACACAAAAACTCAGACACAACATCAAAATCGAGCAGATTTTATTTAAACTGACCGTGGATTCGGATAGTAGCGGTCGGATAGTACCATACTGATAAAATGTGTTGAGGAATTTAATTATTTTTCCATGCTCAATTCCAAATATCATTTTTAATTCCATAATTATAATGCCATATTCTTAACCCTCGTCCAACCAAGGGTTTTTCTATATACTACGTTCACTACCGAGGGTCTATCAACTGATTTTTCGTAATTAAGGGACAAACATCATCTTGTTTGGTATCAATGTGTAGCTACACATGTCTTTTCTTCAAATAAAGTACAAACCTATCAAGTTTTAACAGTATGACGTCACAGTGATGTCATAACTGAGAGCTTATTTATAACGTTATTTGAAAGCAAATCTCCAAAATCAAGGGGTTTTCGACAATATTCGCCATTCATGCAAGCAAAATTGGTATTTATTTGGCAATGATGGGTGTAAGCATACACATGTCATTACTCTAAAAAAAAATAAAATATTGTCAGTATTAGCTTACAGTAGCATGATACGTAACAAAAGTACCCCCCCCCCACACACACACACACCTTCCGACTTTGACGGGACACCCTGACCTCCGTGAAGGTGACACCTCCAATTTGTTTTCGCTAAAATGACCGCAAAGGATGAACTTACATTTACATAATAGCCTTAAATCATATTCGTTTGCGTTTTTGTGCGACAGGGAATCATCCGTTGGGCGGGGATTAACCCCCCGGTCGGACGAGGGTTAAACACTTGCAATCAAAATTCTTAACACTTTTAAACACTTATATAAGATAGCGATTTCCCATTGACCACAGAAAAGCGTTTAATTCCTATAAACACCGTCTTTTCAGTGAAGTGATGTGAATGATTTATAAATCGACTGTATTGAAACTGTACAAAGTTCCATTCATAAAAGTACAGTAAACAAATTAAGTTTTGTACTTGTCTCCCTTTCCTTTCAAATGCACTTTGTTCTATTGTTATTAGGCAGCCAAGCGACTTCTTGGAAGATTAAATGCTTCTTTCTTCACCATTCACACACAGGGGATGTGACCCAAAACTTTCCCCAGCTCTTTATATCCAGCGCGAATCGATTAATCGTAAGTAATTGCTTCAGTGGTATTCAAATGTAACATGTTTGAGTTGATTGTTCCTGACTTTTTGAGCGCCCGTGTTTTGTATACAAAGAACACAAGTCTATTGAAAAAGTATGGGCGATACGAAAAGCCGATTATCGTATTCATGAACAGATTAATGATCGGCTACTGTTTTCTTTTTCTGACCCCTATCCTAACTAATGCGACTCTGTTTCCAAACGTTTTCCTTTGGTGACACGATGGTTTGATCTATATAGTATATAAACTTTAGTCCGTGTATAAATTGTGGTATGATGTGCGCTTTGCCCATAGCCATGATAGCGAACCCTGAGCGGTTGGGCATTCACAGTCCCAAGCAATAGTCAAAGTATAAATCCTAGAAGCTAAAAGAAAGCGCAAACTAAATCCAGAAATAGGTTTTCAGTGGACATGGTGAAACCTATTTTATGAATATTCAAGATAACAAGGGGGTGAAGCCCATTCAAAACCAGTCGTTCCCGTGCTGGGCGCTGACATTTTGAATATTGCCGGTAATAATTTATTAGTTTTGGGGGGTTGCTTGTATAATGTCAATTCGATACAAAACAATCCGCCAAAATATCAGTTGTGGATGTTGGGTGCTATTTGGTGGTTAAGATTTTGTCCTACCCCATGGCCACGACAACGAATGAAATGACACGTCATTCGTCTTGATTTAAATAAACCGCCTCATGAATACATCTTTTCAATCACCTAAGCGCGCATTGCATTTAGAGAAAAAAGAGTATCTGAGCACATGATCCAGGTGCAACTATTATTACACTAAACCTGGCCACCTCTAACACATAAATCAATTTGTATCACTAAACTATACACTACCTACCGATAGTGTATATGCAAAGCGGGCACCGCACAGGAGTGGGGGGGGAAGAAGCGTAGGCAGCCATTGCTTTTTTATTGTTGGTACTGCTTATGTTTTCTCTATGTTTTTTTTGTGGCCCCCGGGCAAAACATGCGAGACGATGAATTTTCTAAAGATACGTAACGTTTCCTCTCTATCTTATAGAACCTCTTGAGATAAAAGTTCTGCATTGTTACACACATGGTGACTGAAAGCCGTCTAAACTTTATGAATGGGTTGGTAGGCAATGGTTTAAAACCAATTCTGGGTAACATAGGATGCCTCACATATATAAAATAACAAAGGTTTGACTGGACGAGACAAGCGTACTTTATTTGTAGTTGGTCAGTTTCTTCTTTTCAATCCGTCTCTTTTGTATATTGCGAGGAAGAATCGAAGATTTTCTGGGTATTTCTGTTTCTGTCCCCATTTTGAGTAATTTGACAAGTCCAAATTCTGCCCATAACTCTACCATCAATTGGAATCGACTATAACACCCTGCTGTCCCTACGCTACAACACCCGCAAATAGTAAAACAATAGTTAAACAACTCCGCTGGCTTTGTCAAGCTTTTCTACCATATTATATGCATTTCAGTAGATGCCGGGCTGACAAGCCAGGTTGGCATAATTAGGGATAATGAGTCCATAATTGGTATGATTTTGACCCCACAACAAGTTGCAACAGAAAAATTTTGGTGTTTCAATACTCTGATATAGTCCCAAAAAATAATATATTAAGAGTCTACCAAAATCAACCTAGTGGAACAGGTAGAAATAAGGGGGCACGTTTTGTACAGGGGTAAGAAAATTAGAATTGTTCGAATTGGATTTAAATGATTGTAAACCAATTTATTGTGCTGCTCCTAAGGGTTTAAAACAAGGTATAGTTTTGCCTTCTTACGTGTTTATAGTTTTAGTACGAATAGGCTCGCTAACAGTTCAGGTCATCCTCCTGGGGTAAAATTCATAGAATGGTCCCATTTTGATCGGGACTGGTTTTAAACGGGTAATTTGTCCCACTAGATAATTAAATGTAAATAGATTCTTTGTGAACTTTCTATATGAGAATTACAGAGCTATGACTAGTGACCTCCCATAGACCTGTAGCCCCCAGTCACATTTTGCGTTCCATTACGCAACTGAATATTATAGTGGTGAAACCAGTATATTTTCGGGTTCTGACCAATTAGACCGAACATTTGAACACCAATTTTGATAACGACGGCTATATCTGAAAATTTACACCCCATTGTGACCTTGAAACCTATATTGACCTCAATAACTATTGACTAACAACCTGCAGATATGGCAACTATACCTTTTTTTTTTTAATCCTGGAAATGTACCGAACACGTTGGCATACTTTTTCGACGGCGTTTTGATACTTTCATATTTTACCCCTGTATAAACCCTTTAACCACCCGCCCTTAAAATATATGTTCGCACTCCTTTGATTTTAGTAGACTTGATATGTTTGTGTTTTTTAAAGGTTTTCTCAATACAATCGGTTGTATTGATTCTGTTGCAATTAGTGTTGGTTAAGGCAAGCAATTGCATTTTTAATTTTGACTGGCCTAATAGCAATATATCCTATAGGTTTAAGTACATCAGCCCTGAAGGGTTTGATCAAACGAACTAGTACCAATATCTTAACACGGGAAAATTCAGAGAAAATGTAACTTTTTGCAAATATGAATGTCTACTGATGCGTGTGGCCCCATGTAGAGGGGAAAGGTTACTATGGGGTCTAATGTTTGAACTGTTTCTAAATCTCATGTCTATAGCTCACACTATAGGTAACCAGATTAAACGTCAATTGGGTCACACGCGTGGGGTGCACGTTTGTAATACCCAGATGTCTTTGTTAAAATATTTTTTAAAATATGTTTATGATAATGAATCCACATATGAAATGCTTTTGCATATTAGGCAGCTTCTTGTTATAAATGGTAAGGGTCTAAACAAAATTCCCTGTATGACTCATGGATTGGGACATCATAACCCTCTCGTATTAAAGGGAACCAACCCTTGCACTCATAAAAGGCATATTTTGAAGAGTATCATTTACTTTTTTTCACACAAAATCTTGGTATTATAAACATTTTGACTTTTTTGCATAAACAAGCGTCCTTTTAGCTAATTCCTCCCAAATATCTTGGAAAGGAAGACACACGTATGTGACACAATTGACTTTTTACTCCATGGTTACGCCTAAGGAATAATTTACATAGATTTAGAGCAGTTTAACCCAGTAAACCCAAAAGTAACGTTACCCTCCTCCAGTGCGCACATGCAGCAGCGGGTCACCGTCAGACATTCATATTTGCAAAAGTTTATTTTTTCTCTGAATTTTTTCCGTGTTCGGATACTGTACCTCTTTCGGTTGACGGTAATGAGGTCCGGAAGGTTGTGTCAATTTCATGTCGCTTCCTAGCGGATATCATCAGAACGTTACCTTTTCATATACTATTCATATTTGCTTTGGAAATTTAACTACTTAGTTCTCCAGGTACACAAGGATGCAAATATTTATTAATCTTTCCCTGGAGAGTGCGCTTGGCCGACCACTCCGTATACAACACTCTGCGGCCTCTTCCCCCAACTCAGAGAAGGGTTACTCGTTGGCCATTACTCAGAAAGCTGATGCAACCCGTTGCGTCAGCTTTCCGAGTAATGGCAACGAGTATACTA